>JAADWT010000200.1:0-28870 GCA_023336285.1 Pythium grandisporangium
AGGGCACAGTAAGTAGTACAGTATTGCAACTGACCAGAGCTGGGCATGGCGCACATTGGGGGAACGGCCGCAGTCTCATGGCCGCGATGGCGGCGGCGGTGGCGACACCACAGACTTGTGCTGCCTATACTAATGGTGGTGTGTGTGGTGCTACTGTGCGTGCATGCAGCGAGTGGTGATACCGTGGATGTGATAGCACCAGACGGTGTGAACGTGGTGATGGCTGTGGAGCATCATGAGCTCCACGACCAAGACGTCAAAGGGCAACCCATCGATACAGAACACGAGTCAGTGGTGGAGACCATTGCAATCAGTGACCATGAGCGGCTGCAGAAGGGTGATGCGAGCAAGAGAGAGTCTTCTCCGCAGACGATCACGGTGAAGCGCAAGCGTGCGGCCCGGAACGAACCACCGACGACGACAAGAGCCATCGAGCCATGCGATCCAGAGAGCCAGTCGATGGGGCAGTGCGCCGAGGCGGAGGCACTGGCACTTGGCGACGACGCCAGCGTGGAGCAGAGCCAACACGTTGGTGACGTTGTGTCTGCTGAAGATATTGTCATGGAGACGAGCGAGCTCTTCAGTCCGGATGAAGACCACGTTGAAATCGTCATTGAGCCTCTAGGGGGCAGCCACGTCACGCACGACTCTAGTGAGATCGTGAGCGTGGAGATACAAGCTATGCGCGACGGTGCAGGTGCACAAGTGCTCGAAGAAGCGGTCCCTGATACGGACGCTGGTCTCAGTGTTCCAAGCCTTTCGACACCGTCTCCTCTGTGGCTCGCCATTGAAAAGCAGTACGACGCACTGATCGCTCAGCTGCATGTCTGGTTCCCAACCCTGGACGAGCAATGCACGGAGTTGGTCACCGTGCTGACCACGGGGTGGCGGTCCTTCAGTGAGGCCTCGCAAGTCGTTTGGCTGGATTTCGCAACGAATTATCGCTTCCTGGCCGACACCATCGCAGTCCGCGTGGGTACTGTAACGAAGAGGTGGCACGAGCTCTTGCTGGCCCACGAGGAGCTTCGCGTCGTGGTGCGAAACGTCGTCGGACTGGCGTGGCTGCTTGCCTTCGCGGTCGTGGTGGTTGCGCTCTATGCACTGGCGGCCATGGTGCCCAACCTATTTGTCGGGTTGTTTCACAGCCTGGACGACCTCACGCGTGCTCAGCTCAAGGTTGCCGCTCTGCTCGTGGTGCTCGTCATTTTCTACCAGCTTCGAGTCATGTGGTCCTTCTGGGTGGCGCTGCTCACGTTTGCTGGGTATTATCATTGGTCTGGCAACGCTGCCGCAGCTCCTGGTTCATCGACGCCTGGGGCAATACTCCGACAACAGCAACCCATAGTAAGTCAGAAGCAGTTTCGCGCGACATCATCGTCCCGTTCCACCCGCCGATAGAGGCAGGACACGTGGGAGGCGGTCTATTAGAAACCAGCTCCCCCATCAAGGCAGACGTCGGATTATACGATTGCATCTTGTGTGTATTTTGTATTTTGGTATTTTGGTATTGTGGCATGTTGTTTGGTATTGGGCAGTCTGGCTTCTGTTATTCCGTGAAGGATGGAGGAATGAGGCGAGTAGAGTCCCTCGTCCTCCATAATAAGTTAATTGTACGAACGGGTGCTGTGTGTTGGGTGCGGCAGCCACCACCGAGGCGCTGCTTCTTCTCGATGCCTCATGCGTTCCATGTAGTAATTGTAGTAGTAGTAGTAATAGTTGGTCGAAGTAGTAGTAGATACAGGTGGCCGTCATAAGCCTACAATCTCAACGCCACGTGCACGGGCCGAACCCACCCGTGCCTGGGAGATGCTCTTGCATCCACTCACGTGCAGTGCCAGTGGCCGCTGGTCCGTGGCTGCGAACGCGTCCACCGAGGCATCCGTGAGCTGCGTGCACCACACCAATTTCAGCTCACGGAGATGATCGCACCCATGGGCCAGGTCCATGACGCCCTTGTCCGTCATGTTCATGCACCACGACAGGTTCACCACCTCCAGCTGCTGTCCATAGCGTGCCAGCATGGACACACCACGGTCCGTGACCTGGGCACAATTGTGCAGGTCCAGTGACTGCAGCCGTGGACAGGCACTGACCAGGGCTTCAATGCCGGCATCCGTGATCTCCAGGCAGTTGCTCAGCGTGGCGCGTTCCAGGTAGCGGCACCGACTCGCGAGTGCAAACAGCGTCGCATCCGTGATGCGTGCATGTGACAGATCCAAAGAGCGCAGCATGGGCGGCACGGCGTTGACGGCCGCGCAGGTCGGGTCCAGTGACACGTCCGTGGTCGTAAAGGCCTCGTCCGTGAGCTCCATGTACGAGAGCGTGAGCTGTTGCAGTTGCGGCATCGCACGCAACAGGTGCGCGATCGCGGCGCTGGGGATACGCTTGCAGCGCGAGAGGTTGATCGCCGTCAGCGAGCGGCACGTGGCCACGAGGTGCCGCACCAGCTCCCCCGTGAGCTGCGCGCAACGCGCGACGCTAATGGTTTGCAGCGCAGCACAGGCGCGAAGCGAGGACGACGACAGTGTGTAATCCGGCTGGAACGCCGCGTCCGTGAGGTGGCGGCAGCCGTCCAGACGAAGCACCTGCAGCGTATGGCAGCCCTGTAGCACGGAGCGGACGACCGTGTTGGTCACTTGCACGCAGTTGGAGAGGTCGAGGCAGCGCTGTCCAGAGGAGCGATAGAAAGAGAGAAAGGTTGGCGCGTTAGTGACAACCAATAAGAGGGGTCGATCGAAGCAACAAGCATATACATTTATATAGGAGCGTACGAGGTGCGGGCAGCGCGTGGGGATCTGGCGTAGGATCGAGTTGCGGATGGCCATGCAGCCCTGCAGGCGCAGCACGCGGCGCGCGGCCGTGAAGAACGTGGTGAGGCGGTCGTCCGTGATGGCCGTGGCTGCGATGAGGTGCTGCAGCAGGTCCATCACCAGCTCCTCGGGCAGGCGGCGCAACACGAAGCGCAGCGCGCGCGGCGGCGCCGCCTCCGCCAGCTGGCGCACGCACAGCGCCACCAGCGACGGCACAGCATGGGTGTCACCACTGCCACCACCGCCGCCTGGGTCTCGTGGCACTGGCAGCCGCGTGGACAGCATCAAGGCGAGGAGTAAGAGAACTAGATAGCTTGGCTTGGTGATGGCTGGGCGGGCGATTATGGATTGTGGTCGCTCTCAATAGTGGCGAATTGAGAACTGGCGGAGGAGGACGGACGGACAGTCAGATAGATAGAGAGGCACCCCCTTGGCTCGTTATGTTGCGCGAGTGGCATCCATTCGATGGTGAATGTGTGTGTGTGTGCGTGGGCTGGGTACTGTATACCGGGTGAATGTGTTCTGGGAATTTGAGGATGGTATACTGTACTACTGAAGTACCGTAACGCGGTAGGAAAAATAAAGAACGACTGAGCAAGAAGTATACAGTTGACGTATACCCGTTTGGTCAAATCGCCATTAATCCGGATACGGACGACTCCTGAACTCGCCTGAACGGGCATTTGGAAGGAAGGCGTCTGTATAGAACGCGTAGGTTGAAGGTGTGAGTGCAGGTCCCCCTCGCGAGAGAAAACTCTTGTGTTGGATGGATACCGCAGGAGACCCGCGTCACTGTGTCTCCAGGCAAACCACTCAACTTCAGTATGCAGCTGTATACTGTTGATGCCGACACAAAAATGGGCAAAACACGATAATGTCTGTGTGCGTGTCTGGGTCTGGGTTCATCAACCTGTCTGTCTGTGTGCCCTGCCTGCCTATTGCGCGAGGGAGAGGTAGGCATTCCACCACAGTGCCACGCAGTTGCCTGGACGATATATCATGTGCCAGAAGAGATAACAGGCGGCATCAGTTCATAACCATCACGGCCCATGGAGTTTGCCACGAAAGGACGAACTACGTACCCCACAACACACGGAACTGCGGTGGAACGTAGTGGAAGGACAACCACTGCGTGATGGTCCAGACACGCCAGTTCATCTGTAAGGCGCCCCAGTAGATACGCGCCACATTGTCCTTGGAGGCCTTCACACTTGAGCCACGCATCACGCCAAGCTATAGCACAGAATGGATGAGTGATGGTGAATCATGTCTGATGGAGGCCAAAGACACAGGGAACGAACGAACCGAGAAGAGTGTGAACGCCACGAAGGGGGGCGTAAAGACCAACCGGTCTAGTACGAGCTTCTTATTGGGTGTCTGACCGTTACCAGCACCACGAGATGAGCCTTCGTCAGTTCCGCAAAGCGGATGGGTATTGATATCACGCACTGGTGGAGAACGCATGTGAAGACACGTACCAGCTTGTCCGTGGTGAAGGTTTGCTTCTCCAGAAACGTGTACCAGTAGTGCAGCAATGGGCCAGTCACAACACCTCTGCGGCCAGGGCAGCCCAATATTAAAAACCATTCGAGTCAGGGGTTTACGTCTCTGGGTGGTGACAAGTAAATCACACCAGCGATTCCACACGGCCACGGGTATGACCACCTCAAGCACCTACCCGAATGCGAAGAATGCGAGCATCTGACGCAGAGACAGACCCTGATATCGACGCACCAACACACAGACAACTGGTGTCAATCCACAGATTGATAGCGCCTTAACCACGGGTACAGCAATGACGTACCCGCAGTGTCTTGTTCTTGAGAACATGCCCTATAATGAGTATGCACGATTACGTAAGTGAGTGTGGCTCGCATTGACGACGGATCAGAGAGCGCAGCGGACAGGAACTTCCGAGTGATAGCACCTCCACGCACCGAGAACCTCGCCGAGCATGCCCACGCCCGCAGACGTAATGGACTTCGTTCTACACACGCACAAACACACGCACGCACCCGCACACGGTGTCATTATACAAGGCGCACATTAGCGGCGATGGGCGCATCGACTTCTGCACCTGATCGGGTTGGTGACCAGCGCCAACTGATATTGCTGTGCAAACATTCATTCACAGGCAGACAAGAACAATCCATCAGACACAAGCAAAGCCATGAGCGGCCAGTACCCTACGTGCGCTGCGTGCACGAGGTCATACGTATAGCAAGCACGTGTCTCAAAGGCTTCGTACCTCCCATGCAGTTGCCACCATCTTGCCTGTTTCTCAAGCGTTTTGGACGATGAGCTCAATCTTTACCGTACTTTAGCGCAACAGCGTCAGCAGCATCCGCTTAATTCCGACTGAATGCAACACGTGAACTTCACGAAGGTGTCACAAACTTCTTGTTCACGCAGCTCCAATACGTAATCATTGAGGAGAATTGCATAATGCGGTGGGAAATGTGGGCACCATGATTACACAGGGCGAGACACCCTCACGAATCAAATGGGAGGAGGAGGGAAGTCATAATGCATCCCTTCCTGTGCGCTTCGCACAGCAGCAACCGGGAGTTCGTTCGTGATCATCAGTTAAAAGTGCATTTCAGCCTATCCGCCGGCCCTCAACGTCGCAGAACCAGAGCCACCCCACACACACAAGTGAGCCCAAATGGCATTTGCTTCTCATTCCTCAATCTTCCGCTTCATCCGCAAGCCCCTCCTTCGCTCCTCGCTCTTCCGCCGTCGCACCTCCACTACAATGGCTGCTGCTGCCGCTGCTCCCGCTCCGTACCGCAGCTACATCGAGCCCAACGCTGATGCCGAGTTCCCCGCGGAGAAAGACCGCTACCACCTGTACGTCACCTACGGCTGCCCCTTTGCCTGCCGTGCATTGAGCGCTCGCAACCTCTTGGGTCTGCAGGACGTGATCAGCGTGTCATATGCGCACTCGATCAACCAGCGCACTCGTCCGGATGACGAGAACGACACGCACCGTGGCTGGACGTTCTACGATGCCGCCACGACGCCCACGGTCTTGGCGCTGAACGGCAAGGAATACCCGACAGGGAGCACCACGATCGACCATGTTAACCACCAAAAGTACGTGCGCGACATCTACGAGCTGGTGGACAAGACCCCGCGCCGGTACACGGTGCCGTTGTTGTGGGACAAGAAGAAGCAAACGATCGTGTCCAACGAGTCGGAGGATATCCTCCGCACGTTTAACTCGGGCTTCCGAGAGCTGGTGTCCTCCAACGTGGACCTGTACCCGAAGGGCCATGAAGCCGAGATTGACGCCTTGAACAACGGCATCGTGGCCGAGGTCACGACGTCGTTCTTCAAGATGGCGTTCTCCAAGGACCCCGCAGAGGCACCGGCGCTAGCGGACGCGTTCTTTGCCGCTGTGAAGAAGCTCGATGGCATGTTGGCCACCTCGCGGTTCCTGCACAGCTCGGGCGTTACGGAGGCTGATGTACGGATGTTCCACACGCTCATTCGGGCGGATGTGAGCGGCTACACCGACCCGATGAAGAGGCTGGCGACGTACTCGAACGTTGTTGGGGTAAGTGACCGGTGGCACTTGATGGTGATACTTGATCTCTTGATGGGTTAAATGATGCTGACGCTTGAGTTTTTATGTGATGGCTTGGTGGTGGTGGCGTTTGACATTGTAGTACCTGCGGGACCTGTACCAGTTGGGTTTAAAGTCAACGGTCGACTTTGAGCAGCTCAAGGTGGCGTTTGTGAACCTGAGGCCTGAAGCGGCCGACGTCGAAGGCCCGTTCATCGACTATGATGGACCCCAGGACCGTGCCAACCTGTAAGCCCGGGTGTTCTTGGTTTGCCCGTTTGCTGCCAATTACTGTCTCGTGTTTGTTGCATGTAGTGCTGGGGGCTTATCTGTTGAGCCACCACGTTGAATCAGTAGCGAAGGACTTGTATGTGAGAGTCTGGTTCACGAAAATATACTGATAGTCAACCCAACCCGAGCTCGTGCATTATTCCTTGGTTCTGACCGCAATTCCGAGCGCAGGACGGATGCGTCGACGCATTTGCAGTCATCACTAGGCTCACCATTGTATCATCGCGTGCATGGTCTGTCTAAGAATTATGAAGCAGAGGCTTACGAAATGAACAATGGCATCATGACCGAGGTCCTTCTCAAGGTCTGCCAAGATGAAGCTAGTGGAGACCACAGACCAGGTGCCAGCATTGGCGTGTGGGGTCGTTGCGGCGGCGGAGAAAAGCTCAAAGGAATGTTGACCAGTAGTAGTACGTGGCTCCTGGCAGGATTGGCCATTGATTCGCTTGTTTCATGTGCTTATTCTTGCAAATGTGAACAGTTGTGGCGACCCGATGAAGAAGCTGCCGATGTACCCGAAAGATATAAGGGTAAACGCTCAAGACCGCGCGTACTGCCTTGGTTTGATCGTTATCATTCTTGTTTTTCGTGCATATGGATCGTCCACTTTCCACGCCTAAAGATTGCGGTTGTACATGCGAAGCGTGGAGCGGTAGCCAGTCGAAGGCTTCTTCATGAATTATGATTATAATGCCCCCTACGGTGGTACCAGCCTCGCATCAACGCAATGCAGTTGTACAGGTGTCATGAAGCGCCGAAAAGTGTTATTCGCGTTAGAAGCTGACTCCACGACTCCAATATGCACAATACACGGTCATGCCGAGGTCCATACTCACAGCCAAATCACAACGACTAGGAAATCAAGAAATCAAAATCAGTGCAAGTAGGTGCATGAAACCTATCTCTGTGAGTTGAACGTGCCTCCGTTGGTGACCAGCAGAGTCAAAATACTACAGGTGGATGCCACCTCTTGTTGCATGGATTCATGGTGCAATCCATCAGTGTATCGGACTGGTCATAGCTTAATCGCTTCATATCCCCCAACGCGGGAGTACGCCGTTCACCACGTGAAGATGGTCAGCTGCGTAGGAATTGGTTGACTGATGAGACTGTATCCTTTCTACGAAATTACCGTAGGAAGGATACGGTCTCATCAGTCAACCAATTCCTACGCAGCCGAGCCCCATGCCATGCTGGACTCGCACGCCCATAGGATTCAACGAAATGATCTACTCGACTGTCTAGCAGGTCATTTCGTTGAATCTTCCAAAACCGTCATTGAATCATGTACAGTACACGTATCGAATGGGAACGACGGGTCCCCTCTCCTGATTCCAGATGCGGTGCACATCAACGCCCTTGACGGAATCGAATCCGCCCCTCCACGTGGGTTGGAAATCTCAACCCACCCGGAGAGAAATGGGAGGCACGCACCAGCTCTTCGCTTTTATTTCGAAGCCCTCGTCATACTACGACGGCACGATGGACTTCGACAACTTTCAACCTTACAAGGTCGCCGCTTATGATCAAGGATTTAGAGCCTTATCCTACTGGCGGCGAGAATGAATAGGCAGGAGGAGAATGGGAATGGGAGGCAACAGTTGAAATGGGATGACGCGTATGGGCGCAGCGCAGTAGCATGCTCAACATAGCAGTAATAGTAGTTCTTAGGAGGGGTTACGCGTCAGAATGCCAACCCACAACAATCAAATCAATCGAAAAAAAAAAAAAATAGCACCAAAAATCGGGTGGCTGGAGGGACGGGAGGGCGGTTTAAATAATGCTGCTCGCCACGCTGGTACCAGAACCAACCCGCAAGCTAGTGCACGCAACCAACTTGGATGGCGGCAAGCTCGAGTCCAGCTTATGGGCTAGAAGATCCTCACGGCACTTGACTCGCCTTGGCTCGCTCTGGCTGTCCTGTCACAACAAAAACCTGTCTGCTGGTCGTCTCCACCCCACTCCAACACAGGCCATGTAGCCTAAAATGCCGGGGAATCAATCCATCGTGGTCAGTATCAGTCGCTTGGACCACGGCACCACGCGTGACCACCCTCGCGATGGCCGAGAGTTTTTTTCTTTTCTTCTTCTTCTTGCTGATGGAGCTTGGTAGTAAATACTCTCTCTTTCGAGTGCTACCACCTTGGTTCGGAGGGGTAAGAGGACAGACATGAATGCTCCTCATGGACGACGGACGGCTTGGCTTGGCTTGGGGCTCTGTTCAGTATTTTTTTTTTTTTTTGTTCATTCACTCTTGACGCGCACACAACTCCGAGCCATTCTTCCTCATTGGGAGCGATGCCGACGTGGGCGAGGGTGGCGATGTCGATGAGCCCGAGGAGGGCGATCCCCGTGAGTTGCTCGAGGGCAAACTGGTCGATGACTTGAGCTCGCGGGTCGATGTAGACGTGGGTGTGGCGTGGGGCGTAGCCGCCACAGCCGCCTTCGCCGCCTGCTTCTCGGCCATGCGCTCAAGCGTGAACACGAGTAGGGAGCGCTCCTGTACAAACTCACGGCTCGTTTCATTCTTGCCAAACTCGCGCACAAAGACGAGCAGTTTCTCACGATTGCGCAGCAGGACCTGCTCCACCTCGTGTGACTTGTTGGGGTTCGCCACAAAGATCTTGAAGACATGGAACGCGTCCATGCGGAGCGCCATGCTGGGCTCACGCAGCAGCAGCATCACGAGCTTGAGGTTGTTGCGTGAGGCCACGTAGCGCTGCATGACCGAGAAGTTGACAGGGTCCAGCAGCAGCTCGGCCAGTAGCTGCAGCGCCTGGCGCTTGGTGACGTAGTTGGTGGCCGTGAGCAGGCTGTTGACCCGCCCAAAGATGCGGTCAAACGATTGGTCCAGGCAGTGCACGGTCGCCGCCTTGTGGCCCATGAGCAGCTTGCTCATGTTCTTGAAGGCGTCGGCCGAGATGTCAAAGTTGGTATTCGTGCGGGTAACATGCACGAGCACGTCAAACTCGGCCGGCAGCTCCGTCAGGAACAGCACCGTAAGTGGCTCATGCTCAAAGCAGTCGCGCAGCATCGAGCCACAAATGAGCGCCGTCTGGTTGTTCTTGTACCCACCCACGAGCCGCTTCAGCAGCGCCGGGCGTTCCACCACGTACTCGACAAAGCTCTGCGCGGAGTGCATCGTGAGCGCGCGCAGCACGTGGCCCACGTGCTTGCGGCACTCAAACGTCATGGCCGCCAGCACGGACGGGATCACCACCTTCTCCAGCAGTCGGTACCGCAGCAGCAGGTCGGCCATGCGCGCCATCTTCTTCTCGCGGTCCACCTGATCCTCGTCCCACGTGTGGAACACGGCGCGGATCTTGGCCCACACGCGCTCCAGCTCCTCGGGCACGGTCTTCTCGTCGTCGCTGCTTTCGTCCGCATCTCCGTCAGCGTCACCGTCGGTATCGCCATCCCCATCCCCATCGGCATCAGCATCAGCATCAGCATCAGCATCAGCATCAGCATCAGCATCACCATCGGCATGGCCATCAGCATCAGCATGAGCATCTTCCTCCTCGTTCGCCTCTGGCTTCTCCTCCGTGCAGAGCGTCGTCCTGGCATCGTGCGCGCCCCGCGACGAGGACGAGGACGAGGCCGAGGGCACGAGCAGCGCGGCCACGGGCGCCACCTGCAGCGCGTCGTCACAGGGCAGGTCGGGGAAGAGCTGCGCCAGCAGCGTGTCGGCCCTGAGCACGAGCTCGTCCGCGGGCGAGCGCCGCGACCAAAAGAACGCGTTCATGGCGTCACCTCACCGCTGTCCCGCTGTCCCGCTGCTTTGCTGCGCGCCGACGGGTCCGCGAGGACGGCGAGGACGGCAAGGGAACGCGTGGCTGCTTGTCACGAGTTGATTCGATTCAAAGTCGCTGACTGAGCGCCACCGTGCTTGTCTCCACCGAATACTAGTACTTCCACACGTCGCGCCGTCACTGAGGCTGATGGAGTGGAGGGGTTGATCGCCTTGTCAGCAGCAGCCGAACCAGACAGACCAGGCAGACAGACTGACCGACGGACGGACCGAGAGCGGTGGATGGCGTGGACGAAGGCGCCTCGAGGACGTCACGTTCCTACACACGTGGGTGGGCTGGAGCTGTTCCTCAATGCCGTAGAAGAAGCCAAGCGAAGTGATGCACACACACACACACGCAGCGACGAACGACAGACCGGCAGGTGAACAATCAGATGATGCGGCGGCAAATGGCTAGGCGGCAGCAGTGATGGCAATGGCAATGGCGATGGCAGCGGCAGCAGCAGCAGCAGGCAATGGCGGTGGCAATGGCAATGGCAATGGTAATGGAGATGATGGTGGCGGCAGATGGAAGCGGATTGGGAAGGGGGATTGACTGGAATAGAGGGAGGCAAATGGATCGGACGCCGGATTGGTGAAGGGGTACGGTACGCGGGGTATCCCTAGTGGAACGGTTACATTCCCAAGTGCTCGATGGTGACACTGCCAATTGACTGACTGACTGACTGACTGGGTGACTGTCGTGCGTGCATGAACCCTACCCCGTGCTTGACAAATGGATGTACAGTGGATAGGATTGGATGAAAGTACGGATCGTTCAGCAAGGGGTAGGTCTATGGATGCGACATCTGCCGTTTGTCACCTCATCCCATGAAGCACGTGCCACGTTTCTGCGCTCCCCCACCAAATGCGGCTAGGGATGAAAGCAGATAAGGCGGCAACGGTTTCGTTAGGTGCCCGGGTACAGTATGAAATGTTGGAGGTACAGTAGCGAGTGGTTCTTTTTCTTACGCACCATCGCCAGTCAACTCGTGGATCTCGTGGAGAGGGGACAGTATGGGTATACAAACCTCAAAATACCCACACTGCAAGCCCAGCCTGCACTTGGAAGACCCCGAACCACAGCGGCGCAACATGACGATGCGGATTACACACGCGCAACCTTCGTGTAACGCGCAGACACGTTGAAGTTGCCCTTTGGTGCGCAAAAAATCCTGATCCGAATCAAATGGCCCCTCAATGTGGTGCCGACCACGGCCATGACGGTGGAAGAAGCGCAAGAAGTGCGAGAAGAAGCAAGAAGGCGGTACAGACGAAGACGACGACGACGAAGAAGAAGAAGAAGGAGCGCTCGTGGGAAGGGAAGTGAATACTAGGTAGGCGCCGCGTCATGACTGCGGGGCGGACGCGGAAACATGCGGTGGTGGTGGTGCTGCCATTGGGGTCGGCGCCCAACGAGGGGGCGCTCGCGCGGGAGCGGTACGTTGATATTCAGCGGTTATGGAGATACCGTAGCTGCAATGCTAGTAAAGGTGGATCTATCGGGAGGGTGCTAAGTGGTGATGGGGGAGGGGATACGGTTGATAGGTTTATGAAGGCCTTCCAACGCACCATGACCGAGTACATCTGGACAGCGCGGTGGATGCGGACCGATGACGGTACTACAGACAAGAAGACACCGCCAAGCGTGGATGCTTCCCCCAGGCTCATGTTATCGTTAAATCTGCTCACTGGTGATGAGACGCTGCCAGAGATTGCACGGCCCGTGATCATTAGCGGCCAGGGTGCGACTGGACCGGCGCAGCTTGGGAAATACGTTGAAACCCGAATTCAGCATTGGGCTCGGCACGCGATGCAAATCACGGAGCAGATGAGAAGGATTTCATTTCTAGCGCTGCTGGAGGCGCTCGCGAAATCCAGATATGATGTATCCGTCATTGCTCCTGCCGATTCGCTCCCGGTTGGCTTGTGGTCCGAGACACAGGATGATACATTGAGCCATCGATTGACGGAATGCACGAAGACCGCCTCCAGTCTTCAGTTCGTGCTCCTACGCGATGATGAAGAACAGGCAGACGCAGCTACTCGAAATGTAGTGATGCTGCTTCGAAGTATCAAACAAAGTGGAAATGTCAATTGCACCATTCGATCCGTTGAAGACCACGCTGTCGACCTGCAAGGCATACTGGTACGAGAAAAAAAAAAGTGGAGCGGTATATGTGCAAACCAAACGAACAAATGATTAATTGATTCTCAATCACTGACTGATGAGCAGAAAGAATGGCTGTACATTTCATCCCCTCACGTAACAACCATGATTGAATTCAGCCAGGCAACTACGTCAAGTGCTGCAACTATCCCGTTCGCACCCGTCGTGTTGGAATTACGCGCAAACTTTGTGTTGCTTTGTGGAGACGACGCAATGCATATGTCCCGGTGGACTGCATTACATCAAAACTTGAGTCATCTCCAATTCTTGCACTTCGTGCCACTACCGTCGGTGCACCCGTCAGTGCTCGTCGGATGTCCCCTTGAAGCTCGATTACTTCAGGACTCGTTATCCTCAGATGAACCTCACGAACAGCGCAATACGTTGCGGGCTCGAGCGTTCGTGAGATTCTTGGAAGATAAGCAATTTGGGGGAGTGGTGCGGTGCAGGCGAGAGGTGAGTCTTGTTTGTACCCCTGGCCATACAGACATACATGACTGAGTGTGCTGACTACAGTTTCGTGTTTGATCTGAGGCGACAGACAAAAACCGAGTTTTACCTCGTCACGTCGTCGCATACTAAACAACAAGCACGATTGCTCGTGTTTCGAATGGCATCAGCCGAAGAAATACTACTTCCGCCAAACGGGGAGAATATCGATGGCAATAACGAGGATGCAACAGGTACTGACGCCACCACGGATAGTGTGCGCCAGCAATTGAGCACAATGCCATGCCAGGCATACAACCCATTCCAGTATCGTTCATTCGTCACTCAAACGGCTCAACCGTTGGTCACAGGAAAGAGACCGCGCCAGGCAACTTCAAACCCGACAAACCGATTAAAATCACCCATTGCACGCCAGACGACCAAGGCAGTACAGGCCAAACCCTCAAAATCGATGCAAAAAGCAAAGCGTCAGAGGAAAAGAAAAGTGAATGAGTAGGCAGGATTGTCACAAGGAAGTACACAATCAGGTTTCTCTATTTGGAAAGCAAGTGCATGTGGTTTCTTCTTTTTTTTCTCTTTCTCCGCATACATAGTTCGCCTACACAGTCACCATCTGACGTCGGTTGGGGTGCGATTGCAACTTATGGCTTCGCTTATCCAGACGCTCGCGGTGCTTGTTGAACGCGTGGTTCTTCTTCGTGACCTCCCGAATCGTCATTCCGCCAGAAATATTCTGTGGACACGAACAAATATCAATCAATTGTCAGAACGAATCCAGCATCCAACCAACGGTATGTAAGTACCGCATTGCATCGCATGTTAGAACAAATCGTATCGGATCCGAAATGGGACTTACGTTTCTTCGTCTCATAAAGTTGGCAACAAATGCAGTCGACAGCGCCATGCTCGGATCCACGCCCATTGTTTCGTAGGCCAGCAGTAGACGCTCCTTCGTCGCAGCAGCCACGGACGCTCGCGTATCCTCAGGACGGAACTTTTGCTTGTAGTATCGCCGGAATTCACGCTGCCCGATGCGCTTGCCGTTGCCAAGAACAAGCTCACCAGTGTCCGACACTCCGATCGAGTATTCATCTTCCTCTTCCTCCTCGCTATCGTCGTCGGCATCCACCGTATCCTCGTCAATGACTTCCTCTTCATCGTCGATGCTCGCCTCGCTGTCCGTTTCCCACTCCACATCACCTCCTTCGCCCGCCTCTGCCTCGATCGTCGGTGTGCTCTTCTTGCTCTTCTTCGATGCGTATTGCGGCGAGAAATCGTAAAAGTCGATCACTTCCAGCATGTCATCATCCTCTTCGTATAGGAGCTTGCAGTGCGACAGCGCCGTCATGTGCTTTTGGACATCGTGGTAGGAACGGAAGGTCTTCCCCTTGCCATTGCAATAGAGGCAAAAGTGACCAAGCTTGACCTTCTCTGCAAGGTACCCCACCAATCCTTCCAGGTTGACCAGGTATTCCACGTCAGGGATGAAAAAGCCGTGCTCCTTCAGCATATGCGCGAGACAGGCGTCAAGATCCTCCGCGTGATGCGAACAAAAAATGCAGTCCTCTTTCTCAAGGGGCAACTGCTTCCGATACTCTTCCAGCGACATCGTGGCTTCACCGACATCATCCTCGTCGTCATCGTCATCTTCGTGGCTACCCTCCTCCGCCTTCTCTTTGCTGCCCGCCGCAGCCGTAGGGACCTTTGTCTCCACCATGACAACCTCAAGCTTCTTCGTGATGGTTTCCACGGCATTCGCTGTCTCGGGGTTCTTCTTGGCGTTGGCAATGTGCTTTTTCGAGGACAAGTGGTTGGTGAACGCGTTCGTCGTCGTGAATGTCTTGCTGCAGACCACGCACTTGGTCATGGTCTTGGCACCGGCCTGTTCCATCTCCTCCTTCTTCTTCAGTTGCTTCTTCTTCGGGTCGTTCGCGATCTGCGCATCCTTCTCGGCCAATACCTTTTGCATGCGGAACGTGAACTGCTCCTCCGTCACGGGCGGCAGCTCCACCACCTTGCGCTTGAGGTTGTAGCGATGCCAGTCGCTGCGGAAATGGTCCTTCTGCGCCGCGGGCGAGTCAAACGACTGACGACACGCCGTGCACGTGAACATGGCGGCGACGATCAACGGAGTGCTCTCTCTCTCTCTCTCTCGTTCTCTCTTCTCCTCTGGTGATGCCGAATTTCCTTCGGCGATGCTGATGGTGGCTTTTCAACCCACTCGTCAATAACAAAACACAGCAAGTGGCTGGTCGCAATTGATTGGCGGCCACCACGAAGCCCAATTTACGCACTTCGTATCGACCCAATTTAAGCGTGGAGTGATACCTCGCTCACCTTCGTGCAACCTTCACACACACCCGATTGCGTCATTGGGACCGCCGCCCAAAATCACGAACGAAGCCGCACGAATCAATCAATCTCATCAATCCAAACGCAGCCCGCCATCAAGATCGCTCAATACTATGCTGCGCCGCGCGCTCTCCGCGGCATCATCCGCCTCGGTTCATGGCATTCCAGCATCACTATCAACATCACCTGCATTGGTCAGTGCGCGTGCGAGTGGCTCGGCGGGAGTGGGCGTGTCGGCGGCGCATTTCAGCCTCGACTCGACGCGTAATGCCGCGTTTGCGGTCTGGAACGCCGACGACAAGGCGTTTTTCCAGTCGCTCTTGAGCGCGGACGCCGTGCTGACTGCGCGTGAGGACACGGCGCCATTCACCTCAGACTGGCTGCAGAAATACCATGCGCAGAGCGACCACCAGATGGTGCTCAAGCCCAAGACGACGCAGCAGGTCTCTGAGATCCTGCAATATTGCAACACACGGCGCCTGCCCGTGGTGCCGCAGGGTGGCAACACGGGCCTTGTGGGCGGCAGTGTGCCGCTTCACGACGAGATCGTGCTCTCGCTGAGCAACCTGAACAAGGTGCACTCGTTTGATGCCGTCTCGGGCATCTTGGTCTGTGACGCGGGCTGCATTCTGGAGAACTTGGACAATTACGTGGCGAAGCATGGCTACATCATGCCATTGGACCTGGGCGCCAAGGGGACGTGTCAGATTGGCGGCAACGTGTCTGCGAACGCTGGTGGACTGCGGTTGCTCCGCTACGGCTCGCTACATGGCACTGTGCTGGGCGTCGAGGCCGTGCTCGCCGATGGCACGGTGCTGGACTGCCTCAGCACCATGCGCAAGGATAACACGGGGTACGATCTCAAGCAGTTGTTCATCGGGTCGGAGGGTACGCTCGGTGTGGTGACCAAGGTCTCGATCCTGACGCCACCGCGGTCATCGTCGACTCATGTCGCGTTGCTGGGCTGCGAGAGCTTTGAGGCAGTGCAGAAGGCCTTTGTGCAGGCCAAGCAGCACCTCGGCGAAGTGCTATCAGCGGTCGAGTTCATGGACCGACAGTCGCTGGACATGGTGCTCTCGCAACAGGAGGGCACGCGGGACCCGCTGGAGAGTACGTGTCCGTACTACGTCTTGATTGAGACCTCGGGCAGTCACGAAGGACACGACATGGAGAAGCTTGAGACGTTTTTGGAGGCAACCATGACCGAGGGCGCGGTCGTGGATGGCACGGTGGCGCAGGATGCCGCGCAGGCCAAGAAACTGTTTGGCATTCGTGAGGATATCACGCTTTCGCTGAGTGCGCGTGGGTACGTGTACAAGTACGATTTGTCGCTTCCGATCCACGAGTATTACAACATTGTGGAGGAAACCCGCGCCAAGCTGGCCCCGTTGGGTGCCGAGGTTGTATGCTTTGGCCACTTGGGCGACTGCAATCTGCACTTGAATATCTCGACGCCCGAGTATGATCCACGTGTGTTCCAGGAGCTGGAGCCCTTCGTCTTTGAATGGACTTGTAAGTCATGGAGGCTGGCAGAGGATGGGAGGTCGTGCGGTGCTGTTGTTGTGTGTGTTCTGTGCTGACTTGCTATGAATCGATGAATGTGGATTTATCTCTCTGATGGCAGCCAAGTACCGTGGCAGCATAAGCGCCGAGCACGGCATTGGCACTCACAAGCCATCCTTCCTGCATTTGTCCAAGTCCCGCGCCGCCATCCAGCTCATGCGTCAGATGAAGCGCATGATGGATCCCAATGGCATTCTCAACCCGTACAAGGTGCTGCCCGACGAGAGCTCCGAGGAGCAAGCACAGTAAGATCTTTCCAGTAATGACGTGTTGTATGAATCCAGCCTGCAACAGATACAGCTACAGCAGTCACCACCATCAAGCGTCAATGGTATTCCTTCCGGGTATTTTGATGTGTAGGCAACGAAAAGGCACTCACTCCCATCACGATGCCAGCGAGCTCAACCTTTTTGGATGCGAAACGAAAGCCACCAACTATTATCACATGCCGGGTATTGGATGATCTGACTTGCGTTGTGCCGCACTACTTCCCATTTACTCAACAGGCTGCTCCACGGCCGGTGCCGGTGTCGCCAGTGTGAGGTCCATGTAGGAAAAACGTACACCTCCCAGCACCTGCTCGGGCAGCTCGTCCTCCTGTTCGCCCTGCACCGTGATGAAGACATCCACTTCTAGGTAGGCCGCGGCATTCTGACAGAGCGAGCCCACAGACCGTGCCGCAACGCTCGAGGATACATCCATGTCCACTTCAAAGTAGTTGGCGCCGCGGTAGTAGCGTTGTGTGAGCTTGCGCCCCGTGAGCGCGGGGCATTCGGGCACGACCTGATGCAACAGCAGCGGCGCCGTCACGAGCCGTGGGATCAGCTTGAAACGCGTGTCCCGAAAGCTCATGCCCGTGCCATTGTCGGGACCATCCTCGGCCGCGCTGCAAAAGCGCCGCAGCAATCTCTGGAACGCCGAGTCGACAGGTGGATTCGTATCCTCCGCACTGTGGGCAAGCGATGCGGATGACGCTGACGGAGAAGAGGAGGAGTAGAAGCCACGCAGCAGCCAGTACGAGACCAGGCAGCGGTGCGCCGCGTCGGGCAGCTGGATGTTGAGCAGGAACACGAGCGCATCCGGGTGCTGGACCGCGCAATGCGCGATCACGCTATCAGCTCGCACACGATCACTACGAGCAATGTGGTGCCTGTCGTCGGCGCTGCGTGTGTGCCAGACATCGACGTGAAGCAGTTCACCGAGGCTGGCACCGGCGGGCACCTTCCGCTGGTCATCCATGTAGGTGACGCCGCGCACGAGTACAGAATCGCTGGGCGGTTCGCACCACATGCCCCTCAGCGCCGCGCCTTGCCGCGAATCACACTCAAAGCGGCGTGCCCCGCCTCGCCCGTGGTCAGCCGAGGCAGCGGTGGCGGTGGTGGTGGCGTCTGCGGCGTCATCATGATGCGCACCATGGTCGTTCATGATCAGTGGCTTGCTTAAGAAGCTTCTTTTCTAAAAGAAGCTGATTGATGCATCAGAAATTCTGATGCAAACCCGACTGTACACACTTGTGATTTGTATGCCGAAAGCCGTTTCGCTTGGAGTCCGTGGCGCTCTTTTTCATCCAATCCGATCGCTTGAATCCGTGCAAATCCTATTTTTAGCACATCATTTTTATGGCGAAACGGAAAAAAGGGTGGAATGGAAGGGTCAGTCAATGGATGAAGGTGGTGCAGGGAAGATAATTAAGGTCGCACAAGGTTGGTGCATGCTGTCGCCACATGCCTCCACGTACTGGGTGTGTCTCTGTGCGTCTGAGTGTATGTGCATGAGTCGCCTGCGTGCATGTGAGCCATGTCCGATGTGGACGAGTCCGCGGCCGTACCGCCAGACACGGAAGCCATCATCACCACCGCCACCGCCACCGAGAACGAGAACGAGAACGAGAACGAGAACGACAATGCTGCTGTCACTGCCAATGCCAATGCCGATGCCAGTGACAGTGAAAATGACGGCGACGGCGAGTCCGCCCAGGCTACGCCAGTAAGCGATCCCTCCACGGATGCGGGTGACCTGCCAGCGGATGGATCGTCGTCGCCACAAGATGTCGTCTCGCCACGCGCCACGACGACGACGCCAGCCATGGACAAGGCAACACCATCGTCGTCCTCCGCGGAGCCGGGCTCGTCAGCATCCGCGTTCGCCAATGCGTTCCGCTTGCTGGAGCAGTACTTTGAGGCCGACATGCTGACGCTCCCTCAACTGCAGTTCCACAAGGACAAGTACGCACAGCTTCACGCCGTGGTGCTGGCCACGTACAAGCACGAGAAGGAGCTGCTGCGTCAGGCCAAAGCACTCAACACGGAGCTCTTGAGCGAGAAAATCAATGGCGAGAAGCAGGCCATGCGGCGTGCCGACCAAGTCGCGGCCCTGCTCTCGGTGGAGCGTGACAAGGAACGCGCCATGCACACGCTGACGGAATGTGTGGACCGAGATGCCGTGCTCACGTTCGAGCTCACGGAGCTGCAGCGCGAGCATGTTGACCTATTGACGGAGCGCGACGCTATCTTGGAGGCTCACGCGCAACTCGTGGAACCAGAAGTGGCCAAGCTCACGACGGAATTGGCTTCGCTCAGCGATGACATGCACCGCGTCGACAATGACTTGCTCAAGGAGCAGACCCGCAAGCGCGAGCTGGTGGCAAGACTGCAGCATCTCACAGGCGAGAACGAGGGCATGACCGTGACCGTGAGTGAGGCGCAGCGCCAGCTCACGCAGGTCGCGAATGATCCCTCGCGTCGACTCAAGCAGGCCGAGGTCGTGGCGCGTGCCGTCAATAACCTCGAGCGCGAGCTGAGCAAGACGCAGGACAAGGTGGAGACGCTCACGAGTGAGCTGCGGGCGCAGCACACACGGCGCCAAGAAGCCGATGACGTGGCGCGGGAACTTCAGCACAAGCTGGAACTGCACCGGGACACGATCGAGCAGCGACAGCGTGACGTGGACCACGTCACGCTGCACTTGCGTGACGAACAGCAGACGCACGTGGCACGACTCAGCGACAAGACCCGTCTGGAATTGGCGCAGCACGCGATGCAGCTGCGTCTGCGGCGCGGAGACGAGCAGGTCTCCAGTGCACAGAACGAGTATGACCGCGTCACGCGGCAGCTCAAGAAGAAACGCGCCCAGGTGGAACAGGCGAGAGCGTTGCTTCCAAACCTAAGGGCACAGGTCGTGGACGCGCAACATGAATGCGCGGCCTTGCGCACCAAGAACAAGACGCAGCGCCAGGAGCAACGCGAGCTCAAGCAGCAGGTGGATGTCCTGATTGCGCGGTTCCTGCAGCACGAACAGGGCGAAGGTGACCAGAAGAAGGAGCTGCAGCACGAGGAGGCGCAGGTCTCGGCGCTGGAGCAGGAGGTGGCGCAGTGGGTGCACGAGGAGGCCAAGCAGAGCAAACTCGTGGCCCTGCTCACGGCGCAGCGTGAGCTGCGTGCTCGGGAGGCCACGAGCGCACGGGACTCGGAAAAGCGCACGCAACAGGAGCTGAAAATGAAAGAGTTGGTGATTTTTGATTTGGCCAAGAAATGGCACGAAACCACGAGCCATTTGCAAGAATTTTCCGCGCTCTATGACGTGGTCAAGAACGAACGCAACAAGTACGTGGCCGTGATTCAAACGTCGGCGCAGGCCCTGGCCGAGATGAAAGAGAAGATCAAGATCCTGCAAAACGAGGTTGAGGTGCTCCGGAACGAATCACTGGCCAAGGATAAGGCGCTGAGCAAGGAGAAGCTCGCGCATGCCACGGCGCAGTGTTCGCGGGATTCGCTTCGTCTGGATACCAACAAGAGCCACGATCAGTACCGTGTCAAGCAGGAGCAGGTGGAGCAGCAGATTGTGGAGATTGACAAACTCAACGGTATCATCACGGCCACGGAACGAGAGCTGCTGCGACTCAAGAAGAAGTACGAAGGTGCCGTGGATGCACGCAACGCCACGGGGGTGCAGCTCATTGACCGCAACGATGAGCTGTGTATCCTGTACGAGAAGGCCAACCTGCAGGACCGTGCACTGAGTAATGGCGAGCGAGCACTCACGGCACAGGACCAGGCGTTGCGCATGCTGCGCATTCAATTGGCCGACCTGCAGCGGCAGCTGGAGAACGCGCGCAGACAATTGCCGCACTTGCCCAAGATGGCGCAGCGCATCCTGGAGTTGCAGGACGAATTGGCGCAGGAAAAAGAAGTCGCGGCGCTGCTGTGCCGAGACCTGGAGACCCCCAAGAACGGGGAACGCTGGCGTGCACTGGACGGAGATGACCCGGACGAGGAACAATTGCGCCACAAGGTGGCGTTCCTGGAGGCAAGGTATCACCGCAAGAAGGAACAATTGCTGGAGAAGGAGCTCGTGCTGGAGGAAGTCACGTCGCTGGGCAGCAAGCTGCGTGCGCAGGCCACGGACAAGCGCGGCGAAACGCTGGCGCTGGCCAAGCGCGTGAACGAGTTTCAGAGCAAGATCAAGGATACAACGCGCCGCATGATGGCCGTGGTCTCGGAGCTCTCCATGTACCAGGCTACCGCGCTCAAACTGCAGCAGGACAAGCAGGATATCGCGGTCGAGGTCGAGGAAGCGCGGCGCCGGTATGTGGCGGGCCAGGTGCCCGACGCCTTTTGTGAACGCGAACTCCTGCGTCTGCAAACGCAGCGCCTGCGCGATGAACAGAGTCGCATGGAGAAACAGCATGCACGAGCCATGGCGCAGCACGCGCGTGACTTCCCGACGCAGCTCACGGCCACGACGGCCGAGGCGAGACCTAATGCGTACATCCCGGAGGACCTGGGGATCCCCAAGCCGTATGGCACCCAGGCACCTTTCAAGCCTACACAACCTGGCTCCACCATGCGCCACATGCGTGTGCCTCAGAAGAAAGAGATCGAGATCTAGCGTACTGCTCACAAAAACAGCAGCAGCAGTAGCAGTCGTGGCAAAAAAAACTCACTACAGACTTGAAACGACTCGTAAATCCGTGAGCATGGGGTCCTACCAGTACTTGCTGCTGTACGTACTCTACTGACTGTCATACTGACTGTCACCTTTTCTCACTCGTCACGTTCCGTCCGCATTACCAGCCGCAGCACCACTACTGCCACGACCGCCTGTGTTCCCACTCGCGAATCGACTCAATCGTTCCTGGGCCTTGCGCAGACGACCGTCCAAGTTGAGGTTCTGCGACATGGTCTCGGATAGATCGCGCTGAGCCTTCTCAAGCCGTTGCTGCAGCGCCATCGTTTCCCGCTCACACAGCGTGCGCAGCTCGCGTTCCTTGACCTCGCTCGCAGTGAGACACACGTCCATCTCACGCTGCTGCTGCGCGATTGTGGCCTTGGCCATGCCCAGTGCGTCATCCGTGGCCTGCAGACGCGAGTACGCGGCCTCCAACTGAGTGTGTAACCGAGCGAGTTGCTCCTCGTAGTGCTTGCTGCGCTCCTCCTCTGTCTGGATCTTGGCAGTTTGCTCGCGAAGGCTTTGCTCGCTGCGTTGAGCGGCAGCACACATGGCATGGCGAGCCGCCATGGCGATGTTCACCAATTGGTCCTTGCGAGAGCATTCCTAACGACACGGTGGGGTTGTGTATGACCGGATCCACTGTCAACCACACCATATCCAACAAGAGGAAGGCAACTAACCAGCAAACAGTGAGCAACATGGATCGAGCCGACTCGTCAATACCTTGGTGAGAAGCGCAACCTTCTTGATCTCCCCCGAAAGAAGCGACGCGATTCGGTCACGCTCTGCCTTGAGCTCGTTCTCCTCGATCTCGTGTGTCGCCAGAGTTTGATTCAAGGTCTACACCAGTCAGTGCCGTTCTGAGTGTCAGCCATATCCTCCGTGATTCCACCGACGCTCTGACCTCCCCCCCCCTCGGTCCATCATACCTTGTACATGTTAGTGATGAGCTCCACATTTAGTTTGAGCTGGTCAAACGCCTTGGCCGTTGTCAGCACGGTCTCTTCCAGCTACACGTTGTCACCCCGAATCCCAGCCACAACCACCACACCACCAATGAGAAGTTCATCGTCATCGTCGGTGAAACAGGACATTCCCAGAACATGGCACCCACCTTCTGAATCTTGGGCCCATACCATTTCTTCTCGTTGATGTGGCTGCGCTTGTCGTCGTCGTACTTGCGCTGCAAGTGCGCGAGATCGTCTTCACGTTGTGAATGCGCGAGGGCAAGTTTGTTGCGCGCACTCGTCAGCTCCAGCACTTCACGGCGCAATTTCTGCACGGTTAGTGTCAGCTCATCAACCAGGGCTGCGGATTTGGCTGCAGTCGCCTTCGCAGTCACAGTCGCAGTGGCAGTGGCAGCCACGGTCGCAGTATCTGCATTGTTGTTGCCCTTGCTTTCATCTGCACTGGGTTGCCCGGGGTCATGTGGCGCATACTGCTCTGTCGCATGAACCTTCGCATCCGTTGCTTGCAGCATTGATGCAGCACGTCCACGTGGGGAATCGGGCATTTTCGCCATGAGACTCGTTGCCGCAGTTGGGGCCGTGGTGGCTCGTAGCCCGCGGAATCGCTCACGAACTTCACGCTGGAGGTCCAGCAGCGCCTGTATGATCTGCACAAAGAGTTGCGTATCCCATGAGGCTAAGATGTCCTTCTCGTCACCGTCACCTCCAGCTGTTAGCATGTCTGCATCACTAACCAGCCCACCAAGAACCAGAATAGAGAAACAAGTAAGGATGGGACCAAGCACACACTAGGGGGAACCAGACATAAGACGTCTGCACGCGTACCCAGCCTCAAGGTCGTGCTGCTTCTTGTCCTTGAGGATATCTTCCGAGATGCGCGCCATGAGGTCTCGACGCGCCTCAAACAGGGTGAGCAAGATTGCTTGCGCCTGCTGTTGCGCATCGCCACTACCTCCTCCGTTTTTCTCCCACCTGATTGACTTGTCCACGAGTCCCTTCACCTGTTTCTGTATACTCACAGTAGTAGTGACGACGACCTGGTGAGCAGCAAATTTCTCCACGCAATCACTTCCGGGCCTAGCAGCAGCTTCATACGTACCGATGACGATTCAACCTCGTCTAAGAGCGAGGTCAACGCAGCTGGATCACGTGCTGCCCTGCCCTGCTTGTACGAGAGCTGAAACGAGCCGAGCAACCGGAGGTCCGAGCGCAGACACCGGAGTTTGGCACTCATGTCGTTCTCACTCCCCGCCGCGCCCCCAGTCGTCTTGATCTGTAACACCTCAGCTTCCTGCGACCGCAGGGCACGACTGTGCTGCAGCTGCAGATCAATGTATTTGGCCAGAACCGTGACATCCTCGCGCCAATCAATTGCTCGCTGCGTTAAGCGCAACACGTCTCTCCGCGATCCACGGCGATGGCCCGACCGCGTGTTGCTACCACTTGCCAGGATACTCTCCTGATTCCGCAGGGCCTGCGTTAATTCCTCATTGAGCACTTCGAACTTGTGGTGCAGCTCATGCGCTTGTAGGGACGAGTTAGCTTCCATCTCCAGCCTGGTCTCCACCAAATCAGGAGTACACTCAGTGTAAATGGCATCAACAAAGTCTCACCAACGCATTCATTCAAAGGCTGGAAATACTTACATAAAAAGCTGAGAAGTCGCGACGCTTCATGATCAAAGTCTTGCCACAACAGCCTATACATGCAACAGAATGAGAGCCCAGTACCTGGAGAAGGCAAGAGAAAGCGAGATGTGCACGTCGAGGGAGGCCAAAACCGTTCTACTCCTTAAATAATGGGACCTACTACGACCCGCACGCAAACGTGCCTCTCTGTCTTTGATTCTTTTCCACTTTCCCCGATGCTCGTTTCGATTCTGCAGTATACCCGCGCCACTGGCCGCGATCGTAGAACAATCACCGCAACGCAATCAGCACTTGGCACCTTCAAGGTTTCCTCACGTTGGCTGACGTCTTCAAAAATCACCACATCAGTACGCGTGTCGATCGATCATCTCTCACAAAAATGAGGAAGAGCTGAATGACTCGAGGTCTTCAGTCAATGTATGGTCGTGGTTCTCGTCTAAATCCTCATCCCGTGTCATTTTCTCACGATCGACAGCGCGTTGTGTTGATCGTGCACGTTCAGCATCACGGAGACGCTCACTGCGTTCACGTTCTTCTTCCGCGGCCCGGACAGCCGTTTCTTGCTCTAGTTGACGCCGCACCATCTCCTCTCGCTCACGTTCTTTCTCCTTCTCACGTTGCTCTGCTTCACGACGCCGTTGCATATCTAATTCTTGAGAACGTTCTAGTTCTTTTTGCTGCAGCTTTTGCTGCTTCATCTGCTCCATGGATCGCGCAGACAGCCAAAGGGAACTAGATTGATTCTCTTCAGGCTGCATAATTGACTCCGCCCCAGAAGCTTCCTTTTTGGCAAGAAGACTCCACGCGCCGCGATTCTCGACCTTGAGCGGCTCGCTTGCTGTCACTTCGTCGCGAATTTTCTTTGCAGCATCTGCAACCAATTTACAACATCATATTAGAAAATGCTCACAGCATGGAGGATTGTCATTTCGGGGTCATGCGTCAAGGTAACACTTACCAACTCGAGCATTCGCATCTGATAGCTGGGAACTTGTTGATCCGCTTGCAAATACCGGGGACTGCAATCGAGGACGATCACGCGTTAACTTAAGCTTTCCCTTATATGGTCGTCACGTACACGTGCCAAGAATTAGAAACCCACCCTGTTGAGAGGTGCAGCGCCATCCGAGTCCGACTCGCTCTCGCTCTCGCTGTCTGAATCCGAAGAATCCGAAGAGCTAGACGAGCTGTCGGATGAGCTATCATGATCGGGCTTCGCTTTCTCAATCTCCAAACTCGTGTGAAGTGGACTCAACGCCTGAGTTTTCGCCTCCACCAGTGCGCTTGGCTGTGCTGAGCCATGTTGGTCACTCGTGGCGCTATGATCAATCGCCGCGAGTTGAGTTTTCAACTCTTCTTGGCGAGAACGGATATTGAGAGCAGCTGCCTTTGCAGAAGACAATCGATTGGATACGGGTGCAGATCTGGGCGTTTTCTTAGCAGTTGGCCGCTTCCGCTTCTTTCCGATACCGTTTTCCTGTGAATAAAGAATCCCGGAGCTACTGTCAGCAATGTTAGCGGTGGAATGCACCAAGACAATGTAAACGTACCCTAACGTATCCTTCCAGCATTCGCAAGCATCGAGTGTCGAAGGAGTTGATATCTATCTCTACTTCATCTCGATCGTTTGTCAGGTTTGCCACCGGCACAGACTCAGCGATGATCTGCAACACTCTATTGATCTTATCCTGCGGCAGTTGACGAATATCGTCACTGAGGCGTGCCTTTTCAACCTGAGACATCGGTTCGTTCAGTTCCTCCTCAGTCAAATCTTCCATTCTGAATGGACTGCACATGAAAGTAGAGCATACATTATACCACAAGTCAGTACGGCAACCACCTCACTTCCCCATCATCAAGCGCTCCAAATACGTTCTACATACCGAGACGCTGCCTTCGTTGGCCGTGGAGCTGATACACGCACGGCTTGTTGCACATGCTCCAGCGTAGCCTTTAGTCGCTCAATGTCCTCCTTCAATGACATTATCAAGCCTTCTTTATCCTCCGTGAGTGCTCGCTTTGTGTTACCCTTGGCGCCCTTCCCGCCCTTGATTTTCTTGGATGGGTGGGAAGTTTCCGATTTCCGTTCACGCTTGAGCTTGATAATAGACGATGGGGTTCCGGAAACCGAGGACGACGTCTGTTTGTCCGTCGCCAACGACTTCAGACGCTTCTCGAAATCACCGGCAAGCTTGGACGCAAAAATATAGACGGTGCTATGCGAGGCGTTGTAGATCATGGCGTTGCGGAAAACTAGTCGTACGTGTTCAATAAACACATCTGGGTCTCCGTAGTATCCGCCCTCCAAATTTTGGCGAATAGTACCAAGATCCATCGGTTCCTTGATCACATCAAAATAATTGGGAATCCCCAGTGCCAACGGATCCACAGGCGCGAGAAATGGACCAGCCTTAGGACTTGCCATTAGACTCTTCAAGATAGCGTGACACTTCTTCAGCGCCGGGTGCGCTCGATCATGGTCGAGGACGTTCTCATCGCGAAGATGTGCTGGCACCACTCGCTTGCGCTGCCCCCGCCCACCCACTGACGGTGAGCTCGTGTCCGAGCGTGGCGTCGAACCGGCGATAACCGCCGCCAGCGCAGGTGCTGATGTAGCAGCAGGCCTGGGCGTGGCGACCGATGGTCGCACAGGCACCTTCGCTACGACAGTCGCAGGCGATGGAACAGGACTCGGTGGTACACTAGCCTTGACAACGGGGGCACGTGGTGCCTGAGCCACTGGTCGGCTACTCGTGCGCTGGCGCTTGGGGAACGTGCGCTTCTCCTTCTCCTTGGGCTTGTACAACTTGTACAGATACATCTCGCTTGTGTGCTTGTCCAACAACCCCATCAATGTAAACAATCCAAAGCGGTTCTCCCCCGTACCCGTGACCACAAATTGCGAGGGGCGCTGCGGGTCATGCACAAAGCGGAGCGCCACGTCCTTCTCACTGACCGTTTGTGGCTTGCCCTTTACGGCCTGGATCTGGAAAAACCCGCTGTACGTCGAGTCAAACGGCATGGCAGACCGGACGGCTGGATCCGCTTCATACCCGACAAACACCGGCGACACAGTGTCAGCAGCACTCGTGTCCAGTCGGGACGAGCGCGCCAAGGGCACGCCCCCCATGAACACGGGGTGCACGCTATGGGCATCGGCATCCGTGGCACACGTGCGGATGAACACATCCTCCTTCGACTTCATCTCAAACGCGCTCGTAATCCCATTGGGGCCAAACGCGGCATCGGTCATGCCCCACCGGCCAGTCCACACAGCGCGCTTGTCCTGGATATAATACTTGCCCACCAAGAGCGGCGCGTATTGCGCTGCTTCCTTGGGCACGATCGCGGCCAGCGCGTCCTTGACCGCGCGTTCATGGGCATCCCCGTCGTCCGAGCCGTCGCCGTTGTGGTCAGTCATCTTCGTCGTTGGTGTCGTAGTGGCCGTCGTCGTCGTCGTGGACTTGGTCGGCTCACTGTTTGTCTCGGGCGGGGGCTTGGAATCGCTCGTCTCCGTGCCTTCCCCATTACCATTACCATTGCTACTGCCATTGCCGGAGGATGCCGAGGAAGACGCGCCATTCAGCACAGTCGTCGGTGGCGGTGCATTCAAGTTAGCGTGGGGCTCGCCCATAATCGCGGCGGCCGCGTCAATGCCCGTGGGTGTGGACGCCGTGTCGTCCAGTGTGTCGTCTTCCTGTTCCGTGCTCGAGGTCTTGAACCGCTGGGCGGGGGGCGGCTGATGGTCCACGTCGTGAGGCTCGTCGTGGTCGTACTCGTGGTCGTCGTGGTGGTGGGGCTGGTCACGATGCGCTCGCTCTGGCTCGTGCTCCTGTGGACGCGGACGCTTGCAGCCAACGAGCACCAGCGCGACCGGATCGTCCACCGGCGGCGGCGCGTCGGTCGCGTTCTGTGGCGACGTGGTAAAGTCACGGCCCTCGGTGGCGCCGAGGAGCTTGCCGGGCTTTCGATCCGAGGCCGCGAGCGGGTGGATCGACGGAAGCGCGGCCGCCGTCGCCGGGGCCAGCGCTGTGGTCGGAGACGTCGTCGTGAAGGCGCGAGGGGCGCGTGAGCGCGGCGATGGGCTCGTACGCTCGTACTCGTTCAAGCCGCGCGCGGGGGAGAGGAAGCGCTCGAGGAAGCGCGCGCCGCGTGCAGTTGAACGCAAATTCCAAACTGAAACAGGAGTGATGGTCACTCCGACTGCACGGGTGGGGGGCACGAGGGGCGTTTGTGGAAGGTGAGGGAGGGTGGGGAAATGTTGGTGGTTGGTTGGGTTGGGATTTTTGTTGTGGGGGGGGGGGGGGGG
>JAADWT010000201.1:0-28797 GCA_023336285.1 Pythium grandisporangium
ATCCAGTACCATGGTGCGGCTGATTTTCACTTTAACGAGCAGTTCAACCGTGACAACGGTTTCTCTCAGGGCGTGAACGATCTGACGTGGTCGTACGCGTCCATCATTACGACGTCTTTCGCTCGCGAGGAACTCATGGCGGCGTCGCCGTAAATGTTCCCTTGATGCGTATAACTTAGAATCCAATAAGTTTCAATCTGTTTTTGTTTTTGTTTCGACAATTTGCACTTCTACTGTAGTCCTCCCATGAATGTATTGCACACGTGAGTGTCTCCTCATCAGATGAGTCATCCACCCTGGCGAACCCCAATGTAAGACCGATCGAGTCCTTGGCTCTGATGCTCAACAAGGTGTTGAGCACCGGGATCGCTGCTCCATCTTGCGTGCCATTTAAGTTGTCGCTAGTAGTCAACTTAATTGCTCTAAATAGTTATCGCGACATTGCAAATGATTTCACACGCTGCGGGAGCCGAGAAAGCGGTCCCGATATGACTGCGATCCTAGTCACCGTGCAGTGCGCGACACGCGCAGCGCCCAGTCTCGCGCCATTGACCCATGTGACGCATCTTCTGACTGCGTTTCTCGATGGCTCCCAGCTCTACACGCTAGCACAAGCGGCCGCGACCGGATCAATTGCGCTATTCGACCGAGTCGTGACTCGTCATCTCCGCCGATTGACTCCTCATACTATTACCCAGATCGACACTCCCAACGACGGTGATAATTGCAGTCTCCATATGAACGCTTGTGATACAAATGACCCAGCGTTGATGATGCATCACATGGCCAAGGCGATGGCGGCAGCGATCCCACGTGGCGCAATGGGCATTGTGCAACGTATTCATCACTATCACCCGGCGCCGTTACCCGTACCATCCTTCGTATTGGCCGCGAGGCACGACCAATTGCAGATCCTGCAGTGGCTGTTTGCGTATCGACGAGATGGGTTGTGCACGGACCAACCCCCACAATTGCTTGCGCGTCATGGTGACTTGGAGTGCTGCGTAGGCGCCCTGTTTCGAGAAGCGATTAGTCGTGGGGCATCGGCATCGGTGCGCGTAGCCAGATGGCTGTTTGGAGAAGGGTTCATGACCCATGCGATTGGATTGGGGGACCTGGCTGCCACGCTGGGCGATCTCGCCATGGTGACCTGGCTGCATGAGCGTGGCGCGCGCACGGCCTTTTCCGTAGATGCCATCCCGAATGCGGCAGGCCACGGACATCTCCAGGTCGTTCAATATTTGCATGAGACGGTTGGTGCCGCGTGTGGGTCTCACGCACTCGACCGTGCCGTCATGGGTGACCATGGCACCGTCGCAGACTACCTTCGGCAGACACAGGTATGCACTCGACTCTCGCCACAGTTTGTCGTAGAGGCCGCACGTCGTGGTCGTTTGGATGCACTGCGCAACCTGGAGTCCCTGATGCAGACTCAACCAGCGGTTCAACTCGCCGCCATGCAGGCACCCAAACGACTGTCGATGGCACTGCGCTTCGCATTGGAGCATGATCACTTGGATGTTGTGCAGTGGCTTGTGACGAAGAAACGAGTCTCGTTGAACCCTTCTTTACTCAGGGAAGTTGCCGCGCGAGGGCAGCTCGAAGTGATTCAATGGGTATCCGCGTACTCGCAAGCCCGGCACAACTGGCGGTTCACCGGTACCATGGATAGCGCCGCAGGAAACGGCCACCTCGAACTGGTCCAGTGGCTACACGCCCACCGATCCGAGGGCTGCAGTCGCGTGGCAATGGATCGAGCAGCCACTAATGGGCATTTGGATACTGTGGTATGGCTGCATACACATCGAACGGAAGGCTGCACGGCCGCTGCCATGAACGGTGCGGCCAGAAATGGACACCTCCGAGTCGTTGAATGGTTGGCCAAGAATCGCACGGAAGGGTGCACGAAGCAAGCCATGGATGGTGCTATTAGCTTGGGTCACCTGGAGGTCGTGATCTGGCTTCACAACCATAGCTCGGCGGGATGCTCCGAGTTGGCATTGGATGACGGTACGTTGGATGTCGTACAATGGATGCAGAGCCATCGACCGGAAAAGTGCACGTCAGTTGCGCTGGACAATGCGGCGGCCGAGACCGATCGCGCATTGATTGAATACTTGCTCACACTCCCAGGAGTCACGATTTCACCACACGCAGTCGAGTGCGTCGCAGTGAGCGGTCACCTGCCGTTGCTGGAGTGGATGTACGCTCACTCCCCAGAGTCCTTCGAGTGGTGGGGTATTCAGCAAGCGGCGCTGTCAAACCACGTGCGGGCATGGGTCGAGAGCATTTACCAGTAATATGTGTGGGTCGTCGATCCACCACCCATTTGTGGTCCAGCCATGACTCATAGACTCATAGCATATGAGTCACTCCTATGTTAGCATTGGCAGCTGCTGTACGGTGCCGTGCATGCATCGGATACTTACTTTGCATTGTCATGCGCCAGATAGGGCTGTTTTATTACGGTACCGTATTGTCGTGGGCATCAAAAACACCATATTTTCTTCGAAGTTAACCAATTTTTGTTTTCTTGAAGTTGGCTCTCCGTCATTTTCAGGCAAACCACCATCAACGGAACGATCGGAGCGGGTCATGATGGAGCGATTGGCATGTGTGATATGGTTCACGCGTGTAGACGCGCGCCTCGCTGCTCTCGACCACGTGCTTGCCCTGCTTGAGACGCTGCTGGATGCCTCGGTGCTTTTCTCGCTTCCTCGCGCTGTGCAGACTGGCTCGCTTCGACTCACCAGGCGAGCTAGCCATCGCTTGCTTCATGCTCGCGACGAAGGTCTCATGGATCGCAGCCTCGCCCTTCACTATCTGAGTCGCTCCATGAACGCTGCCATCGTGTGTGGAGATATAGAGCTCGTACGTCATGTTCATGCGTGCCACCCGGCTCCGCTGGCGGTGGATTCATTCCACCTTGCCGTGGACTGCGGCCATTTACACGTTCTCCAGTGGCTCTACGAGCATCGCACCGATGGCCTGTGCACACCCGATCCACCCGGTCGATACGGTTCGGACATGGCATGCTGCATGAATCGGGTGTTTGATTACGCGCTGGCTAAGGAACATCTCCACATCGCCGTGTGGCTTCTTCAAAAAGGGCAAGTGCGTCGGGTAAGGCGCCTCTCCGATCTGGCCGCCGCCAAGGGCGATCTCTCCACGCTTCGGTGCTTGCGTGAGCGAGACGATTGGGTGATGGTGTCCAGTGCTGCCATGGTCAGAGCTGTGCAGAACGGTTATCTGGACGTGATCCGCTTCCTCGTGGAAGATTGTCACCAAACGTGTCTTCCGTCGGTACAGGAGATGGCAATCGTGGCGGGTCACAACGAGATCGTTTCCTACTTTGGCTTGCAAGATACTACCCGAATCAGCGATGTTCCTGCACGATTTACGTCGGCAATGCATGCTAACAGCGCTGTGCGGATCGATAGTCTTCAGCGATACCATAAGTGGATGGAGCACGCCAGTGATCGATCGTTCGTGATGACCAACGCCCTTCATCATAGGCAGGTGGACGTCGTGAAATGGCTACTCGTGGAAACATGCGCACCAGTGCCCACGCATGAACTACGACAAGCCGCTGAACGCGGTTTTCTTGACATGCTGCAGTGCGTGCATGATCATGGTGGTGCGATCTGGAATACCAGTATAATGGATGCGGCAGCGAAACATGGGCATCTCGTTATCGTTGAATGGCTTCATGAAAACCGAGTGGAGGGCGCCTCACAGGATGCGATGAACTGGGCTGCCTCTCGTGGCCACCTGGATACCGTCAAGTGGCTGCATGCTCACCGATCCGAGGGGTGCACGCCACAAGCTATGGATAACGCTGCCGGCCATGGGCATTTAGACGTAGTACAGTGGCTACATAAGACTCGATTAGAAGGTTGCACGGTGACCGCGATGAATACTGCCGCCACGAACGGGCATTTGGAGGTGGTCAAGTGGTTGCACGAGCATCGCAACGAAGGCTGTACAACTGACGCCATGGATGGAGCAGCAATGCGTGGCCACCTAGAGGTTGTGATTTGGTTGCATGCATATCGTGACGAAGGATGTACGTCTCTCGCCATCAATCGCGGTGCATTCGATGTTGTGCAGTGGCTGCATTTCCATCGATCAGAGGGATCTACGCAGCGTGCGATGGATACAGCGGCAAGTAATGGAAATCTAGCTATGCTGGAATTTTTGCACGATCATCGGGCGGATGCCAACGTGAGTGATGAAGCCGCGGTATTGACCGCGACAAATGGTCATTTTTTCATCCTGAAGTGGCTTCGTGCTCGCTATTCCTTCGATGACGATCGAGTAAAGGCGGCCGCGTGGGCTGCTGACCATTCGCATATCCTTTCTTGGCTTCAGTCGCGACCACCGCCATGAACAAGTAGGAATATCCATCCATGTTTCCCAAGTTTAGCGGCTTTCATGCACATCAGCGTCGGCAATGCTCCATGGCGATAGCAGCATGGCGACGACATGCTGCATGTGTATGTGATTGCTCCGTTCTCCTGGGCACAAGCTCATGATCAGGGTCCACCGATGTATCCGGTGCTGTAGTTTTCTAATTTTTTGAATAAGTCGGGTGACCAAGTTCTTCTATTTGAAAAATTCACGAATCCAAATGTCCCGAATTTCACAAACGATCCTATCCCTCATTTAGGGACCAACTCCAGCAATCCGTCCCTCTTTTGTATCCGCACGCGCCTATTGGACAGCCCGCCCAGCCTCCGCCCCCCGCCCCGCCGCACCACCGCCTCCCTCCCCCCCCTTCGCCAACACTTTGAACACCCACCAACAGACAGGAGCAGAGGGGAGCGCAACAAGAACCACCAACTCCAACTCCTCCTCCAACGCCAACGGTACGCGGAAGAGCGTTGCCGTCGCCGCCGAAGGAAGTTGCCGCTACCGTCACTCCTTCCGTCCACACCTCTACGAGTCCAGACGGCCATGGCGTCTGCCGCGGACGATGCCGCCGAGCAGGCCGCGCGCCGCCTCAAGGGCCTTTCGGAGGCCAAGCTGCGCGTGGACCAGGTAGTGCTGGACGACTCCAAGTACCCGGACCTGCTGGACCAGCTCGCCACGCAGAGCGAGCCGCAGAATTACTTCCTGGAGCCCTACGCGTCGCAGTGGTGCCCTCAGCTCGTGAAGAAGGGCGCACTGATCGCACTCCCCAGTGTGATCGCGTCGGCGCTCGAGGATGAGCTCTCGACGCTCACGCTTTCGGGCCTGTTACCGGCGCTGGGCCATGCCTGGACCTCGGTGGATCATCGCCTCTTCCTCTGGAGCTATCGTCACCGCGGCCGCTTCGTCGTGTTTGAGATGGACCAGCCTATCGTGGCCGTCGGGCTCTGCGTCACGCCACGCGCGGGCGTGTTTACGGATAAAGTGCGCCACCTGCTCGTGGTGGCCACCACGGTCGAGGTCGTCTTGGTGGCCGTGCTCTACGAGAACGAAGAGCAGGCGGGTGCCAGTCAACGCGCCACAGGCTCGGCGGGTGATGTTACCGGCGATGGAGCCATGGCACCACCCACCGGTGGACTGCGTCTGCAGCGCACCAAGCTCAGCATCTCGACGGACCACACAGTCGTGCGCAGCATTGTGACCACGGCGGCGCCGCACAGTCGCGTCTTCTTTGCCGGATCGGATGGTGGTGTCTACGAGTTTGTGTATGGACCGTCGTCTGGCTCGTCGGGCGGAGGTGCCAGCTCGGCTCTGGGTTTTGATCCGTCTCTCTTCATCCCGTCATTCCTGCAACGCGGCCGAGACTGCCGCAAGGTGACGCATACGTCACGCGTGGCGGATTATTTGCCGCGCTTCTTGTCAGCGCTCACTACGTCTGCGGGCAAAGTGCTGTCGCTCACGGTCGACACGGCACGCTACGTGCTGTACGCGTTGCACGACCAGGGTGACGTGGATGTGTTTGATCTGGGCCCGACCGGGAATGATATGAAGCTCGTGTGTACGCTTAATTTGCTCATGGCTGGCGCACGTTATGCCCGTGAGAACCGCCGTACGCGCGTCTCCTGCCCCGATGAACGCATCTTCCAGCCGTCCGCAACGGCATCCTCGTCCTCGGTAGCCACCCAGATCGTGGCCCTAGATGTCGTGGACCGACACGAATCCTCCCTTGTCAGTCTTGTGGCTGTCACCACTAACGGCATTCGCTTTTACCTCACGGCCTACTCGCGTCGCGCCGCCGCTGCCTCTGCGTCATCGTCATCATCCGGCGTGGTGCGACAGCGCCCCACACGTCTGGAGGTACTGTCGATTCGACTGCCACCACCTGCCGTTACCCTCGCTGATGCTCCTCCATATCATGCAAAGGAAGGCATGCAACCAGGATTTGCCCCAGGCAAATCGCCATCGCATGTGCATCGCGCGTTCTACCAGCACGGAGTTCTGCTGCTGGTTGATGGCGGACGAGATGAGCAGGATCGGCTCGTGGGCATCACGCATGATCCAATCGCTGCAACGTCGTCGATGTCCACCGCACCAACCTCTTTGGTCATGGGCGCGCGCGCTGGCAAGCCTACGCTTCGCGAAGCCGTCGCACTGGAATCATGCGTGGGCAAGATTGTGGATGTGCAGGAACTTCACGAACCCGACTCAGAGGCTGAATCATTTGAGCTGCAGCGTCGGCAGCGTCAACGCCAACGCGGTGCCAAACGTTCATTTGACGCCATGGTCACGGGTTACCAGCGATACCAAAATGGTAGCAACGGTACATTGCTTGGCGGCGATGCTATCGCGATGGTGGGAGAAATCGCGCAGCAGTACTCCGAACCGTCACGTCATTTCCTGTGTCTGTCCAGCGCTGGTATCCAGGTGTTCAAAAAAATTCGACCTATTGATCAGCTGCATCGTGCATTACTACTGGCGCGTGGGAGCGATGGTGGTGGAGGAGGAGGAGCACTTGCTGCCACATTGGCACCGTTCGTGCGCTCATTCGGAGAGATTCAGGTGTGCTGCATGCTTCTAGCATTGGCTTGTGGTGTTGCGAGCGACCCCCTCGTCTCGGATGGGACTGTGCTAGGGGGTAGTGGTAGTGCCGCGCGCGCTGCTGCGACATCACGTGTTCACCGTGCGGGAGTCAAAAGCGATGATTACATCTTCACGACTGCGCTGCAAGGAATTTTTGAGTGTGGACAGTTCACAGTGTCTCGTAACGGTGGAGTCGACCCAAACGTGGCAACGAGTTTGAATGGAGGATTGGCGAGCACTCGCATTGTGCTAACCACAGATTTTGGCATGTCATTCCAGCACGATGCACTCGTGATGTTTTTGTGCCGCGTTTTACGACCCCTTTGGTTTGTCAAGCGCCTTGGTCGACGTGTGACTGTCAGCAATAGCGAAATGGTATACGCGCTTACGCATTCTCCAAGTAAGCTGGATGAAATTCGTGAAGTGCTTTTCCAGTTGCGACAGTTAATGGAGACTGCCGGACCATTCGCAGTGTCTATTCGGAGCGGTGGAATGGCAGTGGACGGGACAGCTATGGACTTAAGTGGAGATGACTCAGAGGTTGATGCGGCGACTCGAGTGGCTCAACTCGCAAACCGATACGAAAAGCAGCGCACCGAGGAACAGTTGACTCGTGAACGTCGTTTCCAGGCTGAACAGCGGTCACTCTACTTCCTATACCAACTCGTGTTGCGAAGTATTGAAGCTATCTCGTTATTGCGCTTCACGATTGATTATCACGTTCCATTGGATGAATCACTAGCGTCGCTGAGCTTCGGCGACATCGTGGCTTCTTCGGAAGGTATTGCAGCGGCGAAGGGAATGATTAAGTCGATTCTCAAGGGTCGCAACGAGAATAATCAGTTTTTGGTGCAGCAACTTCGTGAGCAGTGTCCATCGTACTTTTCCGTTAGTGATCTTTGGCACTATCAAGGGTACAAGAGCCTTGCTCTGGCCAAGCTGAGCGCACCCAGTGCTGGTCGGGCTGCTCACCTGCGCGATTCGCTGACGCAGTTTTTGAGTGCGTGCCATATGTGGAACACGGGCGATTGCGTGGATGTTCTTCACGGTATTTGTGAAGATTACTCTCTTCTTCATTTCTATGAAGGCGTAGTGAAACTTACTCTGGCCTGCGCGCAACATTTTGAAGTTGCGGCGGCTAGTGATATGAGTGGTCTGACCCACATGTGGAAACGCAACTGCCTTGGATGTATTTTGCTCGTGCTGCAGCGTCTTCTGGGAAGTGAGAGTGCAGATGCTGCCTCGGGAGTATCTCCGACGTTGGGCAACACAGAATCGATCAATGGGCGTAGCCCACAAGCGGTAGAAGATATGGTTAGCTTGGACGATGAATCTCGGAAGCGGTATACGGATGAGGTGTTCCAGTTTACGTTGGCATCAGAAGATGTGGACGTCCACGAGCTTGTGTATGCGTGGCTTTACGAACATGGACATACTCGACTGCTTATAGGGATTCGCTCAGCTTTTATCGAGGACTTCTTAAAAGCACGCGACCAGGATTTGCTCATCAAAATGTATATGGAGCAGCGCAAGTACTTGGTCGCGGCGAAGGTGTGGTGGGCCCGCGCACATGAGGATGTAACTGCCGAAGATGGGATGACAGATTTGGAAGGTGATGACGGTGTAGATATGGGCGCACTGGTGCGGAATCCGGATTTATTGAAGCGACAGTTTTACGTTTCCAAGGCCTTGGGATGCTTGAAGAGTGTGGAAGATGTCGCCGAGGCAGCTGACGCTATCCGTGAGGTACGCGATGTATTAGACGTGCTGCAATTGCAAGTTCGTGTCCTCAAGGCGCTCGAACAGGCTGCAGTGGAGCTGGAGGCTTCTTCAGGTTCCGGAACGTCGAATGCATCATCCTCTTTCATGATGGCGTCTTCAGTGAATGCAGAATTAACTATTCGAAAGCGCGATTTGGCATTACTGACGTACAAGATTTTTGATGCCACGACGCTGTACAACCAATTTGCATCGAAGTATGACATGTGGTCTGAGTGCCTTCACATTATTCACTCATGTAACTCCGAGGAAGCTGATGTGATCGAGGGCTTATGGCGCAAGATCATTTTGGACATGGTCCCGCCGGCTGTGTCGTCGCCGTCCTCTGGAGTTGCTTCCGAATTTAATTCGTGGCGCTTGGAACAGTGCGAGATTGCTGGATTGCAGCCAGCGCCTATGAGCAACTCACCTTCGGCCGCTTTCGAAAGTGGTTTCTGGATCGGTCAAATGCAATCCAAAATCTTACGACTGGGCAAGGCTCTCTATACCTCGGACGACAGTGACAGCTCTGCGGGATACAGCGGGGCGTTCAGTGGTGACCATCGACAGGGCACGCCGATAGAGGGAAGCTTTGTTTTCCCCGTGAATTTCCTGGCGTTAACTCTTGAACGGGTGTCGTATTGGTACCTTCGTGTGACGCAACAACCGACTTTTGCCATGGCTGGTGCAACGTCTTCAGTCGATGCGACAACGTTGCATTGGGTGCTTCAGATGTTCTTGGATGTGGGTGTTTCGCACCGCGTGCTGCTGAGTCAGTATGAACGACTGTACCATGCACAGGGAACCCTTGCTTGGACGCTACACTTGCTTCAGTCCATTCACGCAATTCTGACTCGCTGGAAAAAGCACGCCGTTTCCCCCCGTGCTGGGAAGGACGAATTAGCAGACTACGCTGCGAGCTGCCCCCATCTCGTGGCCATGTGCGATGACATGACTACAGATCTCATGGCCCTTGCCTCCGGTGCGTTCATTGTGGTTACACACTGTTGTCTTATTTTTTCCGTTGAACATCACTGTACTGACGCCGTTGTGTATTTGTTGTGATTATTTATTCCTTTGATGAATGAATTTGTGTGCATGTGTTATCAATAGATGGGCAACGGGAGGTAGTGGTGCTTCTGGAACAGTTCCGCCGCTACAAGAACGAACTCATGAGTTTCCGAAGCTCCGCTTAATGAAAACATCAATGGAGAGAGGATTCAACAGAACCACGAAACCAAACCGAGTTACACATACTTGAACACTTGTACTGTACACACCGCCTCATTTTCTCTCGCGGACTGACCACCGTAGCCCACTATGGCTTCGTAGCTTGCGTTTCTTGGTTGTCATGATATGCTCTAGAAGCGTTGCAATTTCACTTTCAGATGCAAACTCCCAGCCTTGACCAAGTCGTCGCCAGGTACTGTACTGCGCCGCCTGCTAACACCAACTGATCGTGCAGTTTCTTTTACCATCGTTCCCAATCCGCGAATGGGGCGGTAGACCACACCGGCTACTCCTGTCCCTACACCTTTGGCGAACCCTTCTAGCCCACTTTGCTTGGCACCACGGATTGGGTCTTTCCACACGCCTGTGATACCTCGATACAATCCTTTGGTCATGCCTTCAGCACCAGCGACCATGTGTTCACCGAAGTTGGTGGCCCAGATCCGTGGCATCATCACCTGTGCCATCATATCGATCACCAGCTCGCCTCCCTCCTTGCTCGTTACCTCGGTCTCGGGTGATGCCTTTTCTTGTTTTTCTGGCTTGCTGTCATCATCAGCATTACGGAGCAAAGTTTTCAGTACGTCGGCTGGTACGACGGCTCGCCCCATGCAACGATCGTTGGTGATCGTGTTATAGTCGAATACATCGGCCAGAAGTGATGACGTGCCATCCCACGACAGCATGAGCGTTTGTCTCCAGTGTGGGTTCACATCATTGTGCACCTTGTTGCTTGAGATACTCTGTTCCCCGAGGTGGAAGGCTACATACGGATCCGACTTGCCCGTGATATCCATTCCCGCAAGGTCGATGCCTTCTATTAGCTCGATCATCAGCACCCCCACGTACTCAACCATTCCGGCACCGCTCGTCAGTACAGTAGTCCGCGGAGATGGCGCCACCACAGCAGTCGTACTGTTATCTCCGCTAGTGCCCCCTTGAGTTGCCTGTTTTCTGAAGGAGGACGACGATGACGACGAGGCCGGTGATGATGTCGCCGATGTCGCCGTCGTCGCCGGCATTTCATTTCGCGAAGTTTCTCCCTGTGAGGCACCTCGCTGGAATCGCTTCTGCTCGTACTTTGCTCGTATGAATCGCTCCCGCTCTGCTCGAGCAGATGCCGCATTCGGCTTGACGTAGTCGGAGGGTACGGCGGCTTCGAGCGTGGCGTTGAGTGCAGCATTCCCACCCGCATCCAGTGTATCCACTTGCGCATTCTGCATTGCATGAGTAATGCCATGGCAGACATCCACGCGCATCAGCACATAGTAACGTAAGTATACAGTACCCCTCGCCATGGCCGCACATATTAGCTGCAAACACACACAGCAAACCAACAGAGGAGCAAACGCGAGCCCTATTCAGTTACGCACGGTCCACTTGTCGAGCGTGCAGCTCAGCACGAACGAGATGTGCACGCCCAACGAACGGTGCACACCTGCGCATTGCGTGCAAATGACCCCGCCATGAGTCACCGTTGCCCACCTATTTTCAAAGCATGCACACACCCGTGCCGTGAGTCGTGTGGTCCACCACAGCAAGCATCATCACCACGTTCCTCCCACTTCGTCACGCACTTTGGTTGGGAGGCGTTGCAGTCCGCGCACTGCGCATTCACAGGCCGCTGCAGCACCTGCGTCAATCTCTTTTTGGCCATCACCGCCTGCTTCTCTTCATCTTCCTCCTCCGCTCTCTGGTCGGAGCCTGCTACACACATACACATACACAGAGAGAGAGAGATGATCATTCGCCACAGCACTCTCCGGCTGCCGCTGCTGCTTCGCCACTAGCTTCTTCGCCACGTACCCTCGTGCGCGTAGCTGGGCACTGCATGCTTGGCTGTGGGCGCGGCAGCTGTTACCGTCGCCGCGCCCTCGCTGCGCTGGTTGTCGTGCTGTTCCCTCATGCTGATGGACTACCTGTAGTCGCTGGTCGCTTTGCTCCTTGGTGTTTCTGTAAATGGCTCGCGGTTGGCATTGCAGTGTGTAACCTTTTGGTCTCTCTCACTCGTTATCATTCCTTTCGTTCTGTCTCTTCGTTAAATCGCTCGACGGGATGATGATTGGACAAAACGATGAACCAACCACCTTACGCACGCGTTGTAGCCAATCACAATGAGCTATCGATAGTCTCCTCCCCTTCATCGCTGTATGTAACTTAGCTCTCTTTTGTGGAAATTTTTGGCCCAGCTTGAGAAAATTAACTGCGACCCGGTCGTGCGAGACGGAGGAAAGGGAGGAGAAGGCGAGCAAATCAGCGGTGGTGGCGGCGAGCGTAGAGCTTTGCCGTGGGTTCACGTGGGTGGGGGCCATGTAGCTGGTGCGTGAGCTGCGTGGAAAGCAGGTAGATTGTCTCAAAATCATTGTATGTGACCTACGTCGGGCAGGTCCAAGTGAGCGCCATTGGTCAACGCATCACGAAGGATTCTTTACAGTGTCTCACACAATCTGCCAGTCTCGCAAACGTACCCGTCCATCGTGGTTACGGTCGGCTTCCCTGAAGAAGTGGAACGTCCTGGATGGTGGCAAGTGAGGAAGCACGTGCGCGCAAGCTGCCTGGAAGCTGGCGAGCGAGATGAAACCTTCGGAGCGCATGTCCATGGCCTTGAAACAGCGACGCACATGTTCCAGCAGATCGGTCTTTTGCATGCGAGGCAGAAGCGCGGTCATGAAGCTGTCTTGATCAACCTGGATGACGCTTACATCACCACCTGTCCGAGGAACTCATTTTAGCCCGACCAGGAGGTGGAGTGTGGTGGGCCAAGCCTTTGGTATCGGCACGCACCTGCTTGCTCTACGTGGGAGGAAAACAACTGCGCTAGCAATAGCTAACGTATACGAGTAAGAGCTGGCCACTGCGTGTTCTATACGCTCGTCCAAATGAGCCACCGCCTCGCTACGTACTTTGGATGCGCGGATGCCCAGCGCAGCGGCCACGCCGCATTTCAAATCGTACACATTCAGGAGTCCTACCCATTCATACAAAAACACGGTTAAGGTTAATCCATGATCCTTGCCATTCCGCCTAGCAGTGCCCTCCATCTCTTTCCTTGGTCACCGCCATCCGCGCACTGGAAACAGCGCCGCAGGAACACCTGCTGCTCGTCCAGCGAATGCGCCGCCATCGTTTCAAGATCTCTGTCTTAAACAACCTCCCAAAACTCCAAACCACCTCTATTTTTAGATATAACCTCCCCAATATATACTCCTGCATACATACCCAAAACAGGTCCTGTTCCGATACCCAAATCACAAAACAGGGTCCACTCGTAACCCCCCTTCCTGTTGATTGGTCCTGTTCGGCTGTGGCGCGGGAGCCCCACACCCAGAGCCGAGCAGTGCGACGCGTTGGCGCAAAAGCGCATCGTATCGCGTGCAGGTCATTTGAGTTGGTCATCATGGCGTTGCGAGCAGCTGCGTGTGGCATGCTGACGCGCCGTGGGGCCGCCGCGGGCGGGGCGCGCGCGCTGCATGCCGGCGCCTCGGGTGCGTCTCGCGCTTCACCCAGCGCCGTGGCCTCGGTGGGCGCTGTGCCGTCGCCCTCGGTGCTGCACATGGAGCGCCGCGCGTTCATGTCGACCCACGAGTTGTTTGCGGCGCCGTCGTTCCCGCTGCCCAGTCGTGGTGATGCCGATGTCAGTGCGCAGTGGATGGAGTCGTACGCCAAGATGGACCAGGCCTCCATGTGGAAGATTGGCTCGTTCCCGCTGCAGGACGCTATGCAGCCGATGCACGCCATGCGCGAGGGCGTGCCGTCGGACGAAGAGCAGGGCGTGCTGGCCGAGACCGAGCAGTTGTGGGACACCACGGGCATGCTCAGTGCGCTGACCGATCAGGGACCGCTTCGCGACGGCGTGAGCCACGGCGTGGACGAGATTCTGCGCGCCATGGACCGCCTGCAGGACGGGTACTTGGCCGACAGTGTGCTCAAGAAGAGACGAAAGAAGATGAACAAGCACAAGCACCGCAAGCGCAAGAAGGCGCAGCGTATGCGGACCAAGAAGAACTAGAGCAGGTGGAGACGATGAGCGGCGCTTGGTGCCTACTAGAATGACACGCCGCACGCGTTGCGCACCCATAGGCAGCCCGAGCAACGAGTTAAGAAGGCAATGCGCAACAAGTTAGTGGCGTATTGACGGTGGTAACCCAAAACAACAAAGAGAGAAAACAAACAAATACGAACCGATGCAGAATGGAGCGGGGTCTGCTGCACTGTCGTTGCCGATAATCTATCGCATGGTCTGTCGTTGATGACGTCGAATTGGCCGTTGGAATTGGAAACGTCCGGCATCCGTAGAGAGGCGTGACTGTTGAGAAAAACACACACACCCTATGCTGAACTGGTCAGTTGTGGTTCTCCTTTGTGTGAATGCATGCCTCTTGAGCAAACGTGAATCTTTGCAACACATCACTCTTACTATCTTCGGGCGGCTGTCGTAATGCTCAAGAAAATCAGCTCTCCGCGGAAGCGCTTCTCAGCCTCAACACGCAATAATGCTGCTGCTGCCAAAGAGATACCGTGAGGGTGAAAGCCACTTCATTGCAATGCTCGCGGTTGTACTTACTAACAGCACATGCGCTTCACGTGTGTGTCTTGTGTCGGGGTAGAGCTTTGCGCACTGATGCAGTCGATCATGGCGGAGAGCGGAAAAACCAGGAAATGATGCCCGACGAGGAAGCTGGCGCGATGCACCAATCACGAAAGCTAAGTCGTTCCCCACGTGGGCAGTCGATGCTACTTTCCACAGACGCGGATCCCAAAGGACGAGCGTCAGCGGTCTCCGATGCGAAGACCAGTCCGCCGCGTCTTCGAGGTGTTGGTGATGAAAAGGATACGATCTCAAACAGTATCGTCCCCGAGCTCAAGTTACCGACACGGGGTGAGGTAGGCGAGAATGACGGGCGACCCCAGCTTATTCGAACGCCGCGGATACGGTCCGGAATGGGTGATGATGAAGCCAAGGCTAGTTCTGCCCCGGCATCCACTTTGTCGCCTTCACCAATATCACCAGGGAAGAAGAAGCGTGACGCTTTGAGCAACCTCAATATTTTGCGGAAGAAGGACAAAGATAACTCAAAACCAGGCAGCGGTGACACACAGAACGAGGGGAAGCAAGCTCGAACGCCAAAGTCCTCACGATTGTCTCTACGATCACGGCCACGTCCCCAGACGGATGAAGAAAACGAGCAAAAAGAAAAGCCGGTAGACGATGGCAAACGCAAGGGTCGTCGATCCTTGCGGAAAAACAAATTGTCCTCAAAAAATGGTGCTTTGAAACAAGACAACGTAAACAACCAACAAAGCGAAGACGATCTGGTCAGAGGGACGGATCGGCTCTCTCCCATTCGGCGCAAGGTTGAGCAGACGGCGAACCGCAACGGATCATCCTCCCGATCACAACTCCCCACGTATGACAACTCGATTTCTCCCGCTGAGCAGCCTGAAGTTCATATCATTGGAGAAATTGTCGGTGGGAATGGATTCGGACCTGGCTCGGGCTTTTGCTGCAAGTGGAGTGTCGAGTACGGTAGCCACTGGACTCATATCTCCGGTGACCAAATTGGACAGACGCAGGTGGACTCACCCTCCTCTAGCAGTGCTGTATGGGGACATCCACTGGACCTTCACTTTGTGACGTCCTCCATGCAGGGCTGGCCGAAGCTGTTGATCCAGGTATGGCGGGTTGACTCAGACACGCGGCCAAATATCGTCGGATATGGAGTTATTCACGTACCATTTGCGTCTGGCAACCATTCTCTTTCGGTAGCGCTGTGGCGTCCTCTTGGGTCTACGAAGGAAATGTTGGGCGCGTTATTCTTTGGCCAGACCCCCGAATTGACCACGGATGAACTATTGTATAATAAAGCTTGGGCCGAGAGGTGTCGCTTGAAAACGATCGGGGCAGGTTGCGTGCAGATCAACCTGGGGATTATTGTGCGGAACCTTTCCTTGGTGCAATCTTGTATGTGAGAGACAATGAAGTATGCGCAGTAAGCAACCCATCGTTGATACCAGAGTACAACACCAATATAAACCCAACCATTCTCAGCTTGCTTCACTGGTGATCTGCTTGAGGTATCTACCATCATCACGCTGTAATCTACTCTAAGGAAATCTGTACATAATGGTACCCATTCACAAGTCTGCTAGCGGCGTCCTCGTCAGCTGTCGCGCCAACGCAATTATCAGTCTTGGGATGCCTCTTGCCGTATTCAACGTTGGATGGATCGCCAATGTCCCTGCCGACTGATTTTTCATAGCTACATTTCCAAATGCTAGTATCAGACAGAACAAAATGTTGTGAATGGGTTTCCAATGGTTTTCTTACCGACAGAAAATGCTGAAGGGTCAAGGTGAGACTTTGCCGACGCAAAAAACAACGCGGCGGTGTCGGTGTTGTTCAGTCCGGACACACTAACAACCCGTTCTTCCACTTCGTTAGACCCGACCAGTAGTGGTCGATCACACCGCCTTGTCACGAGAATCTAATTCAAACCAACAGCACAGTGTTAACCTCAGTCGGAATGCCCTGTCATGCATATCGGATGCCCGGCCGACCTACTTGAACGCCCGGATTGCGTTGAATTGTACTCCTAAGAAAATCCCCGAGTTGCTTTCCATCAACATTGTCGCATCCGTCCAATATGAGCAGCATTGCTGACTCAGCTTCGCAGAAACGTATTTGTTCGAGGATACCATGCACGTCGCTCCATAGACGCTGTGACGTTTCCATCACCTTCGAATTTCCAGCATCTATGTCTTCGTTGGTGTTTAGTTGATTTCCTTTCGCATTGATCTCATCGAACTCTGCCGCCACATCGATATACTGGACACCATGCTTGTACCAGTGCCTGTCCGTCGCATACTTGGCTACATACACCGCAATCGATGACTTTCCAACTCCATCTTCCCCGTTCAACGTGCAGACTTGAGCCCGATTCTTCCGCAAACTCCCAATCACCTATCCAAATACGTATCATCAATAACGCGTTTACTGAAAAAAGGAAATCTTAACACTTGACGGCCATACACACCTTTGTAATTGGCTCTTCGCGAGCCATGAAGTTTGACGTCAACGTTGGGATCAATGATGCGTTCAAACATGCGAGATACGGATCGACCAGATCTTCGCCGTGATTATCTCGGACCTCTCCCACTAATATCTCGTGATTATTATCGTCAGGAAGAATCCTCCACGGGAGCTCGTACATCGAATCGATACGAGAAGAAGGCCCCAATGATGTTCTCTCTGCTATCGTATGGCATCGGTGAATTGGCATTCCCTTCAACATGCACGCAATAAGTGCTCTAACCACCACGTTCACAAACTGTCATCAGAAAAAAACCATGACATCATGCGGTACAGGGTAGGTAAATACCTTAGGTAACAGAGTGACTTTGAACGGCAATGACTGGAAGCCTCGATAAAAATCACATGGGGACACCCAGCGTCGACAAAAAGCTCCGCTGGTATGAAAATGTTGTGATCAGTGTCAAGTACTTGCAGTTATAGAAGCGTACAACTCATACCTGTGCGAATATTCTTGGCGAACACGACGACCAATTTGTTCTTGCTGTTTTCTGTGAAATCAAAAGCAGTATTTCAGTTGATGTACTGACACTATTAGACAGTTACTGAAACATCTACATACCAGTTGCAGCTGGGATAGTTAGCTCCATATGAGGCACAAAAGACGGCATTCCGTTTTGATCCTCAGTGACGATGCAGCTGTCTTTGTTTTCACCTGTGTTCAGAAACACATCAGTACTTTAAGAGGAAGTAACAATCGATAGCAAGCCGCACCTGCGTATATCAGTATGTTGTAGGGCTGGCATAAGCTTTCTATGATTGACATCTTCGTCGCACAATCGTATTCGATCTGTACAACACGGACACAGGTTAGTGTACGCTAGAACACCAGTCAATAAGTCCATTATGCACGCACCTTTAAACGATCCACAGACGAAAAATTTGCGAAGGCCGTTGTGAGTTCATCTCGATAGCCACTCACAGGTGATGAAAATGCTGTGGACGATGGCATGCACGGCTCCGCAATCAATACGTCCTATCCACACGAAAACAATGATAAATCCCAGATCAAAACACAACTGGTGCGTCGGAGTTACATACCAAGCATATCTGAGGGAATGGTCGGAATTTACTGGAGCATGGTTCCGAATCACTTGAAAGGGAGATTTCGGTATGGGGTTTCGGCGAAATGTTGGAGACTTCAGAACACACTGCCTCTAGTTTAACGTCGACCTTTGTTTCGGCTGGTGCAGCGTGCTGTAAGTCCGCATCCAATCTTGGAGTGTCGACTTGAGATACAACGTATGCTAGTGATACGTCGTCCTACAGAATCAATCCGTCAACAGGCATTTTTAAACCAACATCTGACACGGCTGTGGCAAACGTACCCCGTTGTAACGAATCTTGAGCAGCGTTACTTTGTCCCCAATCTTTAAATCGCGACATTCTCTATGCCCCATAGCGTGGCCATTGATATCAAGCCCGTTCGTACTGGTGTTCTCCACAGTCACCTTGACGGGCGCGGAAATGTCGTCTGACAGTGCACGGGCTACGTGGAAAAGGCAATGCCGCCGGCTGATATGAAATGTTTCATACCCGAGAATCTTGCTACCAAATACGGTGAAAAAGTGGTCTCGCCCCATGACGACGGGATTCCGTTGAACCTTCAGAGGAATTGTATGTACTCCGATATCCTTGAGTTGTTCTTGCTCTTGCTCGCTCAGAGCGGCGAGGAATGGCGCACTCAGTGTCAACATCAGATTCGGATCTGTATTGGTATCCCCATCTTCATCGTCGTCATCAGACGCACTATCATCGCACATGGACAGGTTGCCCAATTTATTCTGCGAAAGCGAGAGATCGTTCTCCATGCAAAGTTCTTCGTCGCTCGAACAATCTTCAAATTCCTCATCAAATGCCGTGTCCATGGTTTCTAACAGTACAGAATCATCGACCACAGGCTGTCCTGCGGTAGTACCTGGTGCAGACCTCTTGCCACATTTCTTGACGTCGACATGGGCGCCCCAAGTTGAAGCATCAGTGGAGAATGCTACGGTTTGGACCACGTCTGACGGGACGCGAAATTCTTGCGCGTGGTTCAAGCAATTAGGCATCTTGGACTGTGCCTGCATATTAGTCAACTGTGAAACCCCAACAAAAGTGATTAGCCATGCGCAAGTGGGGATACAAACGTCACCGCCGTCATAAAAAGGATGTTCGACACGTACCGCCGAAGGCACAGGCTGTATCTTTGGTGTGCTCATCGTGATGCCGTGGATGGCACGTCGTTTCGGCACTGGCTTGGTCACTCGTGACTTGGTTCCGCGTGGCTTGCTCTCCTTTTGCTCCACACGAGAGCTATGCGTGCTATCAAGGCGAAACCCCTCCAATGTAGCCCCAGTCACCAGTTTTCGTCGGGAAGCAGCCGCTGCCGATTTGGCAGCCAGCCCCATCTGCGCTCCTACCGCCTGTGAAGGAAGCTGGCGCTGGCTAAGTACGAGGTTCTCGATCGGCTCGCTCAACATGGTAGCCGCCTTCGCGGTGGGCATGGCAAGGTTCGATGCCAACACCTCTCTCTGTCTCTCGCGCCCAGCATCCACATGCCCCGGCCCGCCGGGATCCACGCGGCGGCGGCTCTTCACCTTGTTCATAACTGCTATCTCTTCACGTCGATGAGCACCATGAAGCGCATTCTCGTCATCTCCACGCCGTGGGCCATCCAGCAGGTCCGGCAAGCCCATGCTCGAGTGCACCGCTTCAAGCGCATGCAGACTGCACCGACGGTCACGTGCATGGCCATCGACCTCGACTTCGTCGTGGTGGCGCTTGCGCCCAGCACACGCGCCCGCTCGTGGTGATGGGGACAGATCCATCGCCTTCCTACTATTAACGAGGCGTGACCTTCCTCCCGCCCTTACTGGTGGTGTCGCCTGCGTCTTCCACAAGATGAAGAGAGAGAGAGAGAGAGAGAGCGCCAATGAGGAGGGAATCCCCCACGCGGCAACGGCAACGGCAACGACAACGGCAACGGCAACAGCGATGGCAATGGCAATGGCAATAGCAATGGCGCTTCTTGCGTTCTCTCGGCTCTAGCGCCTTCTTGTTTTGTTTGTGACTTGTTCGTAGTGGGTTGGGTTGGTTGCCCCCTTGCTTTCTTGCACTTGGCCGCACTGAAAGCAAAAGAAACCCCATGGCAACTTCAACAGGAGAGGAAGGATCGCAGAGGCGGCGGCACCGTCTGTGCACCATGCCACCAGCGGATTCTCCAAAACCTCACGTGCATGAGGTTTTTGCCGGCGGATCGCACTGGCTCACTGGCTGTATACACAGGGAGCAGATGAATCGAACGATTCAAAAGTGTCCTGGGTTTATGGAAACACTGTGGATGGTACGCCCTCGAGTTTATGACTTTTAAAAGCCGGCAGAACGGCTCAACACCAGACACCCTGGCCGTCGTTGTCGTCGTCGTCCACTTGGACGAAGTAGGCGGTGCCATGGCCGAACATACTGGACCGACATGCGTCATAGGCGACCATCGCGGCGGCGGCGGGATGAGTTCATGGTGGCGCGACCGTGGGCGTATGGACGAATGGCGGGTAGTCACCTCGACGATAAATTCTTTCGGCGGGCCGTTTCAGCTTTTGTTTTCCCCGTCAGATAGTCGCCGCCTGCAACTACGACGGGTCTGCTGTGTCAACCGTCGGTCTGTCCTCAAGAAGGATCTTTCTGGTGCTGAGGACATGGTAACGTTGTCTTAGCACGAATACGAGGGCAAGCGCACACAGCAAGAGGCTAGAGTACGCGCGTAACACTCTATCGTCATGCAAAGTCATGGCTTGAGCAACCCCCTTCCCAACCCGCCATGTTCCAAGGAACATGCCTTGCTCGCCGCGCGTCATGCCTGTTGGTCGTCACTTCAATGTCACTAATTCACCGGATCCCTCGATTGAGTGGCATTGCCCACCCCCGAAAGAGTGCCATAGGCCCTCTCCTCTCTCTCTCTCTCTCACTCCTGTCACCAACACTGTCCAGTCCGCTCACTCACGCACTCTCTCTTTTCTTCGAGGGGAACAAGAGGCAAGAAAGCAGCATGTCGAAGCGCAGGCTAGCGGACGAGGCCGAGGATGAGCGCCACGTCATGCGCGTGATGCCCCTGGGCGCGGGCAACGAGGTGGGGCGCTCCTGCATCATCCTCAAGTTCAAGGGCAAGACCATCATGCTAGACTGCGGCGTGCACCCCGGGTACTCGGGCCACGGGAGCTTGCCGTTTTTCGATGGCGTGGAGGCCGAGGAGATTGATCTGCTCTTGATCACGCATTTCCATATCGACCACGTCGCGGCGTTGCCGCATTTCACGGAAAAGACCAACTTTAAGGGCCGCGTGTTCATGACGCACCCGACGAAGGCAGTCATGCAGATGATGCTGCGTGATTTCCTGCGGGTCAGTAACATCTCGGTGGATGACCAGATCTACGACGACAAGGACTTGAACAATTGTGTTGCCAAGGTATGCACCATCGTTGGGGAGGTGTCACATTAATAGTTGATGCTGGTGCAATGCGAGGTGGCGAGAGAGAATCCTTATCACTGACGTCGTTTTCGTTTTGTGTGATCGATGGCTCGTGTGTGTACTTGGCGTGTCGTCCAGGTGGAGATTATTGATTTCCACCAAGAGAAGACGATCAACGGGATCAAGTTTACGCCGTACAATGCTGGTCATGTGCTTGGTGCCTGTATGTACCTGATCGAGATTGGTGGGGTCAAGGTGTTGTACACGGGCGACTACTCCCTCGAGAACGACCGGCATTTGATGGCTGCGGAGTTGCCAGCATGCTCGCCTGATGTGTTGATCGTGGAGTCAACGTATGGCGTGCAGGTGCACCAATCTGTGATTGAACGAGAAGGCCGCTTTACAGGGCAAGTCGAAGCCGTAGTGCGTCGTGGTGGCCGCTGTCTTATTCCAGTCTTTGCATTGGGGCGGACGCAGGAGCTGCTGTTGATCCTGGACGAGCATTGGCAGTCACATCCAGATTTGCAGGACATCCCCATCTACTTTGCGTCAAAGCTTGCCGCCAAGGCGCTGCGAGTGTATCAGACGTACATCAACATGATGAATGATCGCATTCGCAAGCAGATTGCCATCTCGAATCCATTTCAGTTTGAGCACATCTCGAACTTGAAGAGCATGGACGATTTTGATGATTCTGGCCCCGCGGTGGTTATGGCGAGTCCCGGTATGCTGCAGAGCGGGGTCTCGCGTCAATTGTTTGAACGGTGGTGCTCGGATAAACGCAATGCGTGCATCATTCCTGGGTACGTGGTTGAAGGGACGTTAGCTAAGAAGGTATTATCGGAACCCACGGAGATCGTTGCACAGGATGGCCGTATCCTACCGATGAATTGTACAGTGGAGTATATTTCCTTTTCGGCGCACGCAGATTTCGTGGGTACGAGTGGGTTTGTGGAGAAGTTGACCCCACCCAACATTGTGCTGGTTCACGGAGAAAAAAATGAGATGATGCGTCTGAAGTCAGCTCTTCTCAAGAAGTTTCACGATCCTAAGACTTACAAGCCCAACATTTTCACGCCAGCGAATATGCAGGAGATGGTGTTGGAATTTAAGGGTGAAAAAATTGCCAAGGCCATTGGAGACCTCGCAAGTGCGCAGCCCCAACAGAGCACTGTCATCTCAGGGTTAATTGTGGAGAATGATTCCCAGACTTTCTTGATGCACAAGGAAGATTTGTCGACCTACACCAAGCTGATTAGCGGTACCATCACACAGCGCCAGCATGTACCGTTTCCGAGCCAAACCTTCGACGTCCTTTTAAATTTTGTCCAGCAAATGTATGAAGATGTGGTCTATCTCGAAAAAGAGGCTAGGTTCGTTGTATGCGAGCAAGTCGCTGTCACTCGATGCCCACCGGATCGAATCCTTATCGAGTGGACTGCGACCCCAACAGCAGATATGATTGCAGATTCGATGATTGCGTTAGCAATGCATGCACAGGCAAGCCCGGCTGGGTTTAAACTAAGTGGTCATCCCACAGCGGCGTGCCCGCACGACCATTCAAAGAAGCCTACCGCAGATCCTGTCGATCCCGCGGGATCCGACAAGGCTACACCTATTGAAGAAGAAGACGGTGTCAAGCGTGAAACGAAGGACACGGCTACTTCCGACGCTGACGACCACACCGTTGATAAGAATCAAGGTGATGTTGGTGTTGATATCAAGCAACAAAACGGTGCTAGTGACATGAAGGAGGAGCCAGTTGGCATCGAAACGTCAACTGATCTAGAGAAAGCGGCTAAAGAATTGGGTGAGGCTGATCAAGAAGCTCTCAATCTCTTGATTATTTTTCGATTGCTGAAGGATCAGTTCGGGGACGTGGATTTGGATTTGGAAACCAACAAAATCCATATCCATACACCAAGTGGCATTAATGCTGTCGTGGACCACGTTTCGCAAACTATTGAATGCAGCGACGACGGCTTCAAGACGAGATTGCAGTCTACAATCGACCGCATTGACTCTGCTTTGCGACCAATCGTCACTGAATGATAGCGTATTCTTTTCCTTCTCATCCATGCTTTTCCGCCAGATTTTTTGGTTTACAGAATGATACTGTCTCAAACAAAGTAGCCATGCATAACGCTTTCAATAGCCTTTTCTTGTCTTACCCGAAAAAGGAGAACGAGATGATCACTCTAGCATTCCCTATGTGCTGGGTGCGGCTACCTCCGAATCTTTCGTTGTGTTCTGAGCACCCTGTAGCTTTTTACGTGCCTCCAATACCTCTTCCATGTTCAACTCTCGTCCATCCTTGTCAATGACCGGCTCAGTCAAGCGCTTGCGGTACCATGTGGAAAAACGACCAAACGCATCATTCCGCTGGCGGATCTCATGTGCCGGTTCCGAAGAGATTTCAAGTTCAGCATTCTCCACCTTTCCTGGCTTCACCTGTCGTCGAGGCAATGGGATTTGGTTGGGGAACCCCTGGGTGACTGGATCGTACCCGAAGCCACGCAATGGCAAGTTGGCCACCTTCAAGATATGCTGAAACTGGTCGTCCGAGTAATGCTTGAAAGACGCGCCAATCTTACCGCTTCGAGGTACATATGGTCCTGAGTTCTCACCACCCTTGGCCAAGACATTGGCAATGCGGTCTGACCATTCTGTCCCATCCAGCGTGGGCAGATCGGTCAAAAACAAAAAGACGCGACGGAGCGTCTCAGCACTTGGGTTTACCATGTCAAACGCGTCATACACATTCAAAAGTGGCGTCAGTACCGCATACGCATTCGTATCCTCTTCACCAAACAACACATAGATCAACTTACCGATGCACGAGCAAGTCTTCATAGCGAACGACAATGATCGGAATGTCGACCTTTGACGTCCAGTACCGGTAGAATTTCATCCAGACATCGATCTCGTTTCGGAGCATGCCATCCCATCGTTCAGCAAACCGTTCGTACTGGCTTTCATGCAAGCTCGTGTTGTGCGAATTTGTCAACGTCATGTTGAAATACGAGTCAATGGCATCCCACGGGTTGCGCACCACCAGAATGGCCTTCCGAATCTTGAACGGTTTCCACCCCACACGTTCCGGGAAATGCGTCTTGACGAACCAAACCGAATCATCCACCACACCCTACGATTTGACCATGCATGGATTCCACATTAGCGCATACAACCCATTTTGATCGGTTCACAATCCAATACATGGTCCTCGATAATATCGACCACTGCAGCGCACCTCGCCTTTCATGCCAAACTGTTGCAACTGCTGGCTGAGTGTACGGTCGGGGCGAGTATCACAACCCGTGTATACCCCCGTGACACCTTCCAGCAACCCGCGCATCAGCGAGTTCCCGCACCGTGGATAGCTCACAATCGCGACGTGTTCATTGTTGTGCTCACCCGGTTCGAGCCATCGCAGCATCGATGTCGACGGGCCAGGGGCACCATTGGTATCATCACTCTTCGTCGCATCATCCGACGTTCCGGGCGTAGTCTCGGTCACACCCTTCATCGTCTGAAGAATGCCACTTGCATGGACTGCGCTCACCGTGTCCGCAACCACGGGGTGGTTCATGATTGCGGTGGTCGCTGGTTCCATTACGAAGAGCACCCGCCGCACAAAATGGCTTGCAAGAATCACGAACGGGTTCCAATCGAGGTTGAGCTGGATGCTATTCCATCGCATGAAAAAAAAAATACATACAAAACACCACACACAGAGACAGCAGAAGACAATGCAGTTGTCAGCATCCAACACATACAGCCCGATCTTATCCGTCTCGACGGGCAGGCCCTGACGCACATCAGTCGCGGCACGAAGAGCAACACTTGGATATACGCGCTGATCACGAAGACACCGACGTTCCAGGCAGACTGCATAGGCACCGTCACGTTCGCCGCGGTCGTTGTTGTTGTCGTCGTCGTCGCGACCTCCACCAGTGGTCCAGCGCGCAGTGCAGTAACCCGCGCCGCCTCCGTGCTTGCACGTAGGTCGCCCGCTTGTTGTTCCTTGGTCGAGGCTGCTTGGCCGTTCGTTCCTTTGCGCCGTCTTCTTCTGCAGTACCGTCATGCGCCTTATACAACGCCGTAGCCACATTTTCTGGATTTTAAAAATCCAGAATACATATCTGGATGTTTTTGAAGAAATCCAGATAACAATCGAGACCTTTTCTGGATATGGCTAATTCCCACCAAATTCAGCCGATTTTTGGAAGTACCCACCCTGGCTTCCATACCAGACTCTGGTGGGGGCATGATGGCCTCTGAACCAGAGGACATCGTCAGAAAGCGAATGGTAAATGAAGATCCGTCGTGCATTTCGAATGCAAGTTAGTGCAACGTCGAAAATGATGTCGTGATGGGAGCCACACTCTAAATAACCACTGATGCATTACAAAAAATATTTGGCTGGCGCACCGAAGTCGTTGCTGTCAAACCTGGGCTTGATATCGCCGGGCTAGATTGGTGTTGAATACAGCTCCTCCCAAATACTAATATGTATCTACTAGCGGCTCTGCGCATTTGGTATTTACATGGTGATTACTCAACAGAGCTGGCGCCTCCAGCGACTGCTCCGTCCGCAGGTTAATGCTGCACCAGCGTTTCCATTGATATTCTAAAACAAATCGAAACTGCTTCATGCTTGATGGTCATAATTTATTTGAACCAATCATACGATGAGAACCACCAGTCAGACGTACGATTGAATGGCCTTCCTGCTGTAATAGCAGTATGCGCAGCCCCAGTCGGCCTACAACTTCTGGAGGCTTGGCGAGTTAATTCATTCTACTGAAGTGATTTCACAGTCAATGAAGTCCGTCGCTTGAGTTCTTCCAGCAGTTGCCAGTATCCAGGATACCACACAGGGATCGTGGTTGGGTTGCGCCACCAAATACTAAGTACAGTATTTGGTGGCACAACCCAATCAGCATGCATTCTGCTTTTATCAGAATTTCTGAATGATTGTTGTGGTCATCTTCAGGCAGAATGCGCGTTCGTGAACACGGAATGAATGCCCAGAAGGCTTCAGGGCATCGGTTTCAGTGATGGCGAATAGCTACAGTAGCTGTCCACCGTGTTGACAAGCTCTCACATCCAAATTCGCCAGCTTCCACACACATCTTCGTCGTGGGATGTTCTTTACGAAGCTCGCCCGCCATCGATCTACTGTCATGAAGTCTGCCACAGCGTTCTCTGCCTTTGCCTATGAGCTGCGCGATGAGTCAATCAAGGAGACCGAGAACCCCATTGCACCTCGTCAAGCCTTTGAAAAATCATGGGCACTTGGCCAGTCTGAGGGTGGGAAAGTTCCATCCAAGATTGACCACCTCGTGGTCTCTGCCCCTGGGATTGTGTTTGTGACCGCCAATCCCGGTCACGCGAATCTCGTGCGTGTGTCTTCCGACTCGAAGGAATCGATTGAGCGCATTCAAGTGGTTCCGCACGGAGAAACTGGACTTGAGATCCGTGGAGTTGAAGGTACATCCCCAAAGCGGGAGTATCTTCTCACTGAAGTGTCACTTCCGACTGAGTTTGACATGACAGCACTCAAAGTTGACGGCTCCAGCGTGGTTGTCGTTGACGACAAGGTCATGGTCGCGAACGCTCCCGACTCGGATGTTTGTATTGAACTCGTTGGCTCTGGTGACATTTTTGTGACATCGCACACCGACCTTCTGTTCAAGTCCCTTCAGATCAAGCACACTAGCGTCGGAGACATCCAGTTGATTGCACCCAAGGTGACAACATGCGGGTCGGTGGAGGCGCAAGTCACGGGAACAGGGAATTTCCTTGCGTTTGTCGATGAGCTGAGCTCTCATAGCTTGAGCCTCCGCTTCACAGGCAGTGGTAACCTAAAGTTATGTTCGGAACGTGCAAACGTCTCTGGAACTGCACGTTTGTTTACCTCCGGATCGGGTGGACTCAGTTCCCACATTGCATCTTTCAAGACCGACGATCTGGATGTAGAGATCAGTGGATCGGGAAGCGTGAAGGTTGTTGCAAAGGACAGCTTCGTTGGAAACACTATCACCACCCAAACTGCTGGCAGTGGCGATTTGGTGCTGGCATCTCATGACGCACGCGGGCAACGTGCCACGTACAGTGTTTCTGGGTCCGGGTCGGTGGATGCCCGTGATATGCGTGTGGCAGATGCTACAGGCACCATCTCTGGGAGCGGGGACATTCTTTTGCGGGCAGAGAAGACTATGACTGCAGTGGTTCACGGAAGTGGGCGTGTGAATGCTGTTGGGGACCTGCCCCTGTCTGTATCAGGCACGATCCATAATGCTGGTGACAAACCGTCACGTGTGGACAAGATGCTCGAAAACCCGTTGACCCCACTTGTCATCCCAACACTGAAATATGCGTTTGAGCACCCTACGCACCTACGCGGCACATTCACGGACGTGGGGTTCCTGGGTACGCTTCGATTGCTATGGAGTGGGAAGTCTGGCGATCGTTTTGAGGTCCGGAATTCCTCGGGGTCATCCACCGTGACGTACGCCAAGTAGAGGACGGGGTCCTCCTCTACGGAGTCGGGTGTGGGTGACGACAGAAGAATGTGGTGATGGCCGTGGCGCAGAACAGTTGAACAGGAAGCGGTATACTTGACGAGGTAGAGTGAACCCAGTGTGGCAACCATGCCGACGAAGGCGGCGAAGACATAGTGCCAGGCCTGGAACGCGCGCTGGAAGGCTGCGTTGACCCTACGAACGCAGCCGAAGACGCTAATCAAAATACGACCATGCACAACTGAATTACTGTTGGTATATGAACATGCGATTGAATTTCGGGTTCGCATTAGGTGTGCAGCTCGATTTATGCTTCCCATGTCTTCTGCTCGTACTGCTGCTGCTTCGGAGTATGTGGGGCCATCCAGACATACTCCATAAAATTCAAGCTATACTCAATCACCTCCACGACTTTAGCATACAACACACGCTACGAGCAGGGAACAAGATGGTAGACTGGCTGGCGAACCAGGCGATGGACGAGAGACAGAAGCGCACCGGGCCCCACCCAGACACCCCAACTCCCCCAGACTTGTACCACTGGCTACCGAATGATATGCAACACCCACCGATACCGAACAACAAACCCAATCAACTCCTACTAGCGCTCCGACGAATCGTGGCACCATCCACACCACCTCCCGACATCTCACCCATGACTCCCCCTGCAAAGCGGAGCAGACCAACGCAAGACCCAGACCCCAATCCACGGCCAGTGTCGATCGAGGAGGAGGGAGCCCGGAGCTGTGTAA
>JAADWT010000202.1:0-28737 GCA_023336285.1 Pythium grandisporangium
AGTTTGGACGGTGAGGACATGAGTGTGCCGTCGTCGGCGTCGACTGCACTGGTATTGGGTGGTCGTGAAAGGCCGTGGAGTTCTGGGTCAGTATTGCGGTTGTCTCCGCGTGATTCGTTCTCTGGATCGGTTCGTTTGTCGCTGAATTATTGTATGCGGAGGGTAGCCGAACCGTCTGTGGTTTTCGAATATTCCGAAATTGTTATGGTTGTATGGGCAGATCGTGTTGTTCCCGTCGAGAAAGTGTTTTCCAAATTTGTGATTTCTGGATTTGTAAACGAACCGGTTGCGGTATCATTGGTGATTGCAAAGACTCGGGCTTTAGAGGTGACAAATGAAATATGGCACGATTCAGGTTCTGTTGCTACTGGTCTGAGCGTTGCCGTGAATGATTCGTCGGTGAGTTTGCTGATGCATCGATTTATTTGGAATTCGAGTTGGGTGATTACTCCAGGCATTCGAAATATTAGTATTGAATCGATTGAGTCAGCTGATGTTCGCTTAATACGGAGACCAAATCGTGCCGAAACTGCTAGCGCGTGGGTGAATATCACTGTGGTAAACACAATATCGACAACGGTTGTGTTGGTATGTGTAGAATTTGAGGTCACGAGTGTTATCCACCCACAAAGCGTCATACCAGCTTCTTCAATGACTCCTCTAGTCTTAAATGCTGACCAAGGATCTTCTGTAAGAATCACAGTCGATCGTGACGATATTTTGACCTCTATTCTGCAGACTCCGTCGATGTCAGCGTGGTCTATAACCATTGAACTGCGAAGTTCGAGTTTAAGGTCGACTCTAGCCTCACTAAGTCTGGACAATACCGATCTTCTTTCAGCTCAATCGATGTCAAAAGAGTCCCTTGTTCTTCCCGGGACATCTGAAAATCTTCGTGGTAGTGTGCTCATGTTATCCGGCGCAGATAAATTTTTTGGTGTCTTTCGGGCATCTTTGGTCTTCGTTTTCGAGAATAAAAACGCAATGCAGCGAGCGGAGCTAGTCACTTCTGTGGTGATTTGTTGGAAGATGGTTCTCGGTCCGATTGTTATGCAGGATGCTGTGGTGTCAAACAATGCATTACGACTTTCTCTACCAGATAGTTTTGCTCGTGTAATACGTCAGTTCTCCAACAATTCTCCATCGAAATATGTGGTTGTGAGCAGAGTTGATATGGTGGCAACTTCCCCCAGAAGTCTGCTGATGTTTAACGAGCCGGGAACAAATAAATGGTCGGTTGCGCGCAGAATATACAGTGTAAACGAAAATTGGATGAAAACGATAGACGTCGTGCTGGTTCAACATCCGAATATGACGCAGAGCTTACAAGCAGAAGTGAAAATTACTTTGTCTGATGCACAGAATGATGTGGTTGGTGCTGCATTAGTGATATATAAAGCTACCAATGTCATGAACCCTCTCGAACTGTTTGATGGATTTACCACGGAAGCTATCGTGATTGAAGTAGAAGAAGGTGAAGTCATGAGGGTTCCGATTGATCCCGCGGGTATTTTTTCAAAGATGAACAACGTCGTTTGGCAACCGTGGGAAGTGTCCTCCAAGCTATGTGGATCATTCCAAGCCGTTGCAAATATCTCGGCACAGAACTATGATGTTTTTGTTGAAGATAGTGTTGTGTACGGCGTAAAGTGTGCAACATTTGACGAATTTTTTCTTTCTACTCCAGGACTTGAAATCGAGTTGAATCCTACACAGGGGTTCTCAGGTGATGCTAGATTCAATCTGGTTTATACATTTACAACGGAATACTCTACAAAATCCGTTGTCGTGGAAGTCGGTGCAATTCTTTATTGGCGTCCTCTCGAAAGGCATGCAGGATCAGTCTCTCTCGTTATGGGTAATGTGCCGGAAGGAATGAACGCTACATTGGAAGCGACAGAGCTTGACCAACTGATTGAGACTGTTTTTTCGGATTCAAGATACTCATGTCAGCTGCTATCGATAATATCGAGCACACCGCTAGAATTCGACATTGTACGATCAAATTTAAATTCGTATCTTCTCGTACCGGTCAGTCACATATTTTCTGGTCCTGCAATGATTGAGTTAAAGGCGGTGATGGTGGCGACAAATGAATTCGATGGTCTCGAAGTTGCAACGGATAATTTTCGGTTTAGTTCTACCCAAAATGTGACAGTCCAAGTAACAGTAGATATGTTCTTTACTCCGGTTGCCACGGCACCTCTTGTTGAAACACGGATATTAGGGCCGCTGATGGCACCTACCGGAACTGCAGCTGTTCTCATTCTTGAACGCATTGAATTACGCGATGACGATGGATCTGAAGAACTATCTCTTACACTCATCTGCGAGGGTGATATGACAAACCGCACTTACGTCCTTTTTGACCACGAAATGATATTCCCATCATATATATTGACCGAGATGCCAAATAAAGATGTGTACGAAATACCGTTTGCTACACTGGGAGTCACTTCAACGGCAATTTACAACTCGACAATAACGTTTATCCCAGCAACTGGCGAGACAGGATCATTGGATATTACTTTAGTCGCTCATGCAACCGAAGTTGAGTACGTTGATCAAGTGGTCAGTAATCGTTCCAATGTTGCGGTCACTTCTGCTCTGTATGAGCTTAGATGGGGTGTTGTGGAAAGAGTCCAGTATATCGCGCCAGTCGATGCTTGGTATGAAGCACTGGAAGGATCGGTCATGGAGGTTAACTTTACGGATCTCCAGCATGTAATGTCGTCAAAAAGTGTGAATACCAGTCATCCGGTAGAACACGATGCACCTAACGAAGTGCTGGTCATCGAATCGTGTAAATTTTTGTGGGATGTCGCAAGCATCCAAGGTGTGTACGCGGGTGAAAACATCATCGATCCTCCGGACCTGTTGCGGAACGAGTTGTACATGTCGTTTCAATTAACCCGGCTGCCGACACAATGCCCAAGCACGCAATTGCTGCGGATTGAAAGTTTTCGTGATTTTAACGGCGAGTCTATTCTCACGATACTGGTTGTTGCTCATCGAAAAGCATTGTTAGAATCCGATTCAGACATAAATTTTGTTCGTCTTGAGATTCCAGTGCGAATGCATATGTTATGGATCCCAGTGGCGGAGATGATTGCAATTTCTCCTACTGACACAGCAATGCGTCATATCGGATTTAACGAACCTTTCGTTTTTCAGGTAGCACCCTTAAATGATTTGGAGTTCAAGAATATTTTCGAGGTTGTGGTCATTACAATTCAAGAGGAAGAGAGTGACTTACTCGGTGGCATTGTGGCAGTCCGAGGCGTTCACCCAATTCAGTCTTGTTACAATGAACATCAGTCCTGGGATGAAGCAGGCGTCTTCATTATTGACCCCAATAATAGAGGAATAGAGCTGAAGCTGACGCCGGGGATTGATCTTGTGGGACCCATAGCGGTGAAACTCCGCTCGACTGCATTTGATAGGCATCTGACTGAATGGCCAGTTGACAGGGTTGACTCCACAGAATATTTTATATCGACGCAGTCTCAAAATTACTTACTCACCTCATATTCATCGGCCAGTGTAGAAACATTATTTAACGTAGAATGGCATCATGCTCACGAGCCCAGCTTCACAATGGAAATATCAAATACTACAGTCTACGAAGATGAAGTGATAACACTTGCACTAACGGCGATTGCGATGCACATTGACGACACACACGATGAAAATGCGAGTATGACGCTTGAAATTTTTATCCCAACAAGTTCCGGTTTAGTGGTTTATGAAGGCGGGAATCTTATTAGCCAGTCCGCTTACAGTGAAAGAAATGGTACTGAGATTGAGTTCTTCAATCCAATTCTACTACCGTTGGGCAATTCACAGCTTACGTTTGGGGTTGAAGAAGCACATTTGCGAAATATGACGCTGCTGGTTCGATTAACGAGCCATGCATTTAAAAGCAGTAGTGCCACGACCGAATCAATCAACTTAGTATTCTTGTCAGCTGCAACACTCTCGGATATGGAAATGACAACGAACACTTCTGTGGCCATTGAAGACAATCCACTCTTGGTCGTTCTGAATGTAACTGCCCTCGATATTAGACACTCTTACAAGATGGTTTTCCTGTATCTTTCTGGCAGTGTAGACTCAATTCTTGTAGAGCGTGGACTTCATTCATGGGTACCAGATGATACTGTTGTCGGCGAGGATGGACTGATATGGTACGCACTGGATCCAAACCGTACGAATGGACTTGATAACCGTAATGGACAAAAAGCAATTTCAACCGAGATAACCATTATTCCCGCATCCGGGTTTTCTGGTACTCTGATCTTTGAAATCGGAATAGTTTCCTACACTGCAGATGTAAACCCATCGGTATTTGCTTCAGAATGTGTCCTTCAATTGGAATTCGTCGCAGATATCACACGTTGTTTAAATGGCCCATATGGGAAATCCATGGCCTTCAACTCTCAAGAACTGGAATTTTTGGTTCGCCCCCAAGCGGTATCACCACATATTATCGTGATTCCCGATGCCTTTGTGGTCGATGAGAACGAGGTTATAAATATTTCGATCCGCAATCTCACGCTTGAGGATATAGATGGGTCTGAAGTCGTATACGTCGAGCTTATATGTGCGGAAACAAGTGAATTTGAGCAAGTTACTGTGGAAGGAGAGATGGTTTCTGTCCAAAGCAGTCACAATTACACCGCTTCTTTCTATGGCGATAGGTTTCCACAAGCGAATACCACTCAATCCTCGAAGTCGGTGTACCTGTTGGCGATTTTGTCGGCCCCAGTTGACAATATCACAGATGCTGTCGAGACGATGAATATTATGTTGCAACCTCGTCCACATTTTTCAGGACCAATGTTCTGTCGTATAGCTGCGACGGCAATTGACCGCAGCGAGAATATGACAAGCTTCGACGTCACACAGGCTGACCTTGAGATTATTGTACGCCCGCTTTCCTCTGGGGTATACATTGAAACAGATGTAGTCGAATTTACTTCGACCGAAGATGATGACATCACAAGTGATATTATTGTATCGTCGTTGATCGACCGCGATGGATCTGAATGCCAGTGGTTACTTCTAGATATAAGCAGCGCCTACAACTACATCTCTCGTGTCGAATGGGTCGAAACAAGTGAAACGAGCATAACTGGGAGCTGGAATTTGTCAAGTCCGACGAGCATGACGGTTGCTAACAATTCAAGTATAATTTTGTCGAGCGGAACAAAATCCGATATTTCGGGTGTGTTCGTATTGCACCCACTGGTTGGATTTAGCGGGATATTGAACTGGAGTGTAAAGTCTGTGTCTGTCGAAGCAGCATTTGTGCCGATGAATAAATCAGATCGCGGCACTAACCAGTGGCTTCTTGAAAATTTACCAATGCTCAGTGTTTCTAAAGTTGATATGAGCGCGACTGTTCTACCCATCTGCCACGAACCAATAGTAATTGTTCAACAGAAGTCGTCAACAACTCTCCCGTTACGGCCAACCCCGCTCACCATATCGGCATTTACAGCAGACGTTGATGGGTCCGAGATATTGGACATTTTCGTTGTTGTAAGCAAGACTGCTGTGCAGGAAATTGTTGACTCCACCAACGTTTCTCGTGCTTATGAACCTCTAACTGACCACGGCGATATGGTGGAATATGCCTTCTTGTCCGGCGCGACGGCTAATTCATTTTCTCAGTCTCTCGAGCTGATGGTTTTCCCGGCGTCAGATTTCGTAGGCATATTTTCACTCCACATTATGACTTCCGTAACAGAAGTGGAGACAAATGAAGTGAAAACTACCGTGGAAGTGGCAACTGTTTTGGTCCTTCCAGTAGACCCAGTTGTACTTCCGACCCAAGTGGTCCGAAGTTCTGAAAATGACTTTATACGTATTCCGTTCACTCGTATGGATGGTGAACAAGAAGTGGTTGAGCGCGATCATCTGATGCTGTACGTAGAAGACCGTGACAAAGTTGTGGATGTCTACGCGGGGACTCGACACATATCAGCAGTGGATGTGGATTTAGGATCAGTGCAAGTGTATTCTATTCCGTATATACTTCGCAATTCGATCGTTATTCGATCTGCAGAGTATGTGGTGGGTAGTTTGTCAGTGTATTTTGTTGTGTCCACTGTGCCACTTAACGTCTCTCGAGAACAAAGTGCCTATCCAGCGAAATTGGACGGGATCACTGCGATGGTAATCTCTGTCCTCGTCTATCCGGTTGTCGTTCAACCAGACGTACACATCTCGTGGCCATCATCTGTATCAGAAGCCAATATCGTGGGCACTACTCCTACCATATCCACCGTTGAAATAAGAGCGGTTGCCCAAGTCGACCGCACGGGTTTGCCGACGACTGGAGGAAGTACCGCACAAGTTATCGTACCTTACAGTTCACCTGTCACTGTGGCTTCGAGCTTAATTCCGTGGTCAGACAGCACGATATGGATTAGCGGCCGTTGCTACCGTCAGTTGACAACTGAAATCAGTGAAGACGTTATATTTGACGCACAAATTACTCTGTCTCTCGACAACACGTATGTTGGCCCAATGAATCTGCAGGGATTGGTTACTGCAGTGGATATTAGCAAGCAGCACCAAGAGACTGAGTCTACGAATCTGGAGAACGTTGAAATCGGATCAGCGGCAGAATCAGAGCTGTTCGTGGTTGGAGTAGATGGTATGATCGTAGTAGCTGACGACGAGATCATCGAATTCACACTATCAGAAGTTTTGGGAACGGCGTCACTAGCTGATTTCCAGCATATTCATGCCATCTTCTCTGATAATGCGCACGTTGAGTATTTAGTGGTGGGCAAGGACACTGTGACGGATTCAGGTACCTTTACCGATTGCCTACGCGATACAGATCTAAGTGACACAAATCACTCGTCGCCTCTGACGAACATGGTGATTCTTCATGCAATTGGCACATTTGGGTGGGATGGGTGTGATGATGGCAAGTGTACGCTTAACCAAAAAATTACCATCGTTCCCGCCGCATATGAGGCACAAAATTTCACGCTTACGGTGCGCTCGCAATCAAGTATTGGATATAGTGACAATGACATGAAAGCACAGTCAACTAGTGAAAATTTGCAGGACATTCGGATTATGGTTGTTCCGAAGCCTAACGTCCCTGTGTTTATGGTGAATGCGACTGACGTATTTGGTACGGAAGAGCTGCCGTTTTCATTGATTATTGATGAGGTTTATACGCCAGATCAAGACGGCTCTGAGACGATCGAAATTAGCTTGCGATTTGATGCAGAGTTGCTGATGCCAATGTCACTTAACGGCGAGGTGGTTTATGCGGGGGGCCCTTCGATAGGATCGAATTCGACCATACAACTGATGCAAATTCTCTCGATAGAGTCAGATCAGTTTTTGACCTCGATGTTGAATATTTCCTTCATGCCTCAACCTGACGTTCATGGCGAACTGGCTGTCGATATTATTGCCACTTCCATTGAGAAGGCGACTGGCGAAAGTGCTCAAACTATTCAGTCGATCATGGTTTTTATAGACCCAATGCTGACAGCGAAAACTCCAATCGTAGAATTCTTTGTACTGAATTCATCAATAACAGAAGACAGCTCCTTCGAAGCGGCCATTACGGTTGCAGAACCCAATTACGGTCTTGGATACGGATTGGTCGTCTTACTTCCTACTGCGTTTATTGATGTAATCGATGGCTTGGAATTAGATTTCAATTGCTTTGACTCAAACGGCATATTTCAGACATGTATGAGTCTGTTTCATACTCCAGACACTGGAAATTCAAGTGTGAATACGGACTCCATACTGCAAGCATCCTTGCGCTTGGTTCCGGTAGATCATAAATCTGGAAATTTCTCTGTGGAGCTTGCTATTTTCTCTTGGACTAGTGATATCGATGGAGAAACATTTTTCGATTACGGTCACGATTGTTTTATACTTGCGCAGACCACTGATGACATTCTTAGCTGCCGTTCCTACCGCGAGCGTAAATCACTCAGTGCAACCAATCGTATTTTTGAGTTGATTATTGATCCTGTGGTAGTGGCACCTCAACCATACGTCCGCATTGATAATACCCAGACGTCTAGTGAAGGGGAAATGCTGTATCTGTCTGTGGAAAATATTATCCTTGGTGATCAAGACGGGTCAGAAGCAATTTGGGTAGGTTTAGTCTGCCCGACCACTTCCGTATTGAGCATTTTATCGAGCAGTGGTGACGACCTCTTACCACTCAAACTTCCACATAATAATTATCTGGGAGCTCGCAGCTATTATGAAATCGGTCGTATCATTTCCAGTACCGAAATTTCTAATTCATCGGATTCACCCTACGAAGGAAGTGACGGCACAACGAGCACAAACATATCAGTGACAATTATTCCCCATCGCTATTTTTCGGGAACTTTAGCATGCGAGGTTGTCGTAGATGCCGTCGACAGCAACGGCTTGATTAGTGTGAATGATACCAAACGTGCATTAGTAACCCAAGTGATTACTCCTTTGGCGACTCCTCCTAACTTACTTACTTCAGAAGTGACCGCGTACACTATGGCCGAAGACGACGAATTAGTGACGGACACTATCTCTGCCTCGTTAGTCGATCGAGATGGATCTGAAATGTTGATGTTGTATATTGACTTTGGTGATGATGTCACCGAACTCGAAGATCTTTTATGGGAGTCATCCGAAGATATCTTGTCATCAAATTCCTCAAGTGTGGCTGATAACACCGTTCTAATTCAACCAATGCAAGCTGGGATGCTTATTATTGAAGCTACAACGACGGATATCATTGGATCGTTAGTAATACGCCCACGCATCGGATTTAGCGGCACACTGCATTGGAACATGTCAGCAATTTCATGCGAAAAGTTGCTTCACTTCAACTCGACCAATCCATCCGATGAAGTTATGAAGGAATGGCTGGATGGACTTGACGTTCATATGTTGGATGGAGTGAGTTGGTCCATTTTGGAACACATGAGCGTCGTGGTAACGGCTATATGTCACCCTGCGGTGATTACCCTGTCACCCCAATCCCTTATTGCAGCGCCTTTAGTTCCTGTGAGCCTCTTGATTAACGCTTGGACACCCGATCAGGATGGATCCGAGCAGATTGTGATGGAAATACGAGTTAGTTCCTCAAGTATTTACGAAGTACTGGCTGGGGAGCAACGGACTGTGTTGGCGCCGAACCATACTGAACCTGAATCCATTTATGTGTACATATTTCATCCGAGTATCCGTGATACAGATGCAGCTTTTGTGGATCCACATCTCGAAGAAACATTACATCTTGTACCGCAAGGCAAATTTTTAGGTGTTTTCACAGTTAATGTTACAGTCATTACTACTGAGCTCGCAACGGGTGACCAACAAAGTCTATCTCGCATAGTGTCTGGACTCGTTACACCGACTGAACCAGTAATCCACCCCATTCCTTTGCTGTACGCACCGAGCGGAGGCTTCGTTAGATTACCGTTTGAACGACTTGACAAGGCTCACGAGATTGAAACTCAAGACCAGCTTCTGCTTTACATTGCAGACAATGGTGCCACTGCGATCACGGACATCTTTGCTGGAATGTATAGGCTCGCAGCGACGGCTGTTGATCTCGGTGCAGCGCGTCTGTATGAAATTCCGTATGAGCTTCGCCATGCGATTACGGTACGGGTGCAACAATATCGGATCGGCTATATTGCTATTCATTTTATCGCAGTTACGGTGCCACATGAAGAGTGGAGGGACCAACTCTTGCCAGGATTTGGAGATAGTGAAGGCACGGATATTCAGAGTATTGGACTCATGGTATATCCATGTATCAGGATGGATACTGTTTCCAGTGTGCACATAACTTCATCGTTTGATCCAAGCACGAGACTCGATGCCGGTGTAGGAATCTTGTTACAGGCAGACCTACCTGCCGAATCAATCGGTGGAATAACCGCAGACATCGTGATACTAGTTGATAATGGATTGGACGCATTGGACGTGAGCACTGTGTTTCACAAAACGTCAAAGAAATGTCCTGTAAATGATCGTGCCTGTGTCGTGTACACCACCAGCCAGTTATCGAGTTTGAATATGTTGGCTGTGTTAAGGTATCGTATGGGCTTTACTGGTTCAACAACAGTGCGGGCTATTGTAACCCTATGGGGTGTTGCCATGCAGCGATCTGTGTCGGTGGTAGGGGATATTTCGCTTGATATCGCCAGTTCTTTTGAACCGCCGATGATGCCGATGTCTCGGTGGAGTTCCGGAACAGGGTCATCAAACCGTATATCGATCCCTGACGACGGCAATTGGAGTATTTCGCTGTGTGATCTAGGCATTGCGGGCGATCTTGCAGATTTGGTGCATCTCTCCGTGCGATTACCATCTGGTACAATAGACGGCATTGTCACAACAAACAGTGCTGACGTTGATTCAGGCATTTTAGATGTGTACGAATGGGAAGACACACACGAAATGGTGTACGACCTTCTGGTATTCGGGCGCGATATTAGTGCTACGGTGTTAACAATTTCCCCACGACGCTATACCTCACAAGCGTTTCCTATGTCGATCACGACATCCAGTGTGGTACTGACAAACAACGATCAGTCGATGCAATATCATTCCTTTGAAAGCACCCATGTTGTCGAGGTTGACGTGTATCCTGTTCCAAACGCACCAAAAGTCAAGATCGAAAGCACATATGTAACTGGGGTTGAAGAGCGACCCATCCATTTTGTGATTGACGAAGTGGCAACACCTGACGTGGATGGGTCCGAGTTCATCCAAGCGGGGGTTGTCGTCCCAGTTGCAAGGGTAGCTGGCGTATACTTAAGCGATGCTTTACTGTGGACATCTCCTGAATCTTCAGACACATACCTCCCAGGTGAAAATGCCACAGTTATCTTTCCAGCTGGGAGAACACATTTCTCATTGTCAAACCTCTCGGTGACGATCATTCCCCACCTGGACATTTCCGGATTGATCAGCGTTGAAGTCATCGCCATGTCGATGGAGAATGAATCCAATAAACTCTCAGAAACTTCAACGATTGTACAATTGATGCTGGTTCCGATGCTAAAAGCAAGTATACCAGACGTCAATGTCAGACCTCTGTCATACGAGGCGATTGAAGATGAGACGATGACTGTAAACGTATCTATCGTCATTTCGCCTTTTGAAACGTTTCCCTACGACACCACACCACTGCGTGCGCTAGTGATTGTATTTGTTCCTGTTGGAGTCGCTAACCATCTTGTTGAAGTCCCGAGCCAACTCTATTGTAATCTTGATTGGACTATAGGTGAATGGGACGGAAGAACATCACCCAGTGGCTCAAACGCACTTGATAATGGTTCTGTCTCAGCGAATAGTTCGCTTGAGACGATCAAGCGGTGTGTGCTCGAGGATCCAAGCCTGGCTGATTCCTGGCTGCAAAACGATTCGCTTGCTCTAGTGTTTGAAATTGAGCCAAAGACGCATTTCGCAGGCAGATATGACATTGATGTGGTCACGCTCGTGTTCACCGATGATATTTCGAGTGAATTCTTCACCACAGAGTGTTTTGCAGCTGCTCGATCGATGAATGATATACTGTCTTGTCGAACGGTGCGAGAGCGGAAGTCACTACTCGCAGTTGAGAATACCCTGGCCATCACAGTGGAACCTCAAGCCAGAGCTCCGCAGATTGTTCTGGCACCTACCACGATCATAATCATTGAGAATGGAGAGGGACAATTCACCGTGTCAAATATGACGTTGGAGGATGTGGATGGATCAGAAAACATCGCACTTTTATTGTTGTGTCAACAGCAGAACACACAGCAGTTCGAACCGAATCCTGTTCTCTCGCCGATACTGAAAAATGTTCATGTTTCGTCCAGCATGGGAGAATTTAGCGTAAACTCAAACCCAACGGCAACAGAATATTCTCTTGCTACTATTTCGTCGACGCTCCTTCAGTCGCCAGACGAAGTGCTGGATATCGGAGACATCGTTGTTATGATCTCCCCAAATCCATATATGTCAGGAGTCTTGTCGTGTACACTTCGAGCAGTTGCGAATGATACCAGTATTACGCTGGGCACGTCGAGTATAGACATATTTGAGGTTCCTCTCACTATCAAGATAATTCCTGTGCCTACAGCACCATTGCTAGTGACGACACAAACCGAATTCTTGGTGGAGGAAAATGCTATGATTGTGACGGATTTGATGGTAGCAACAGCTGTCGATCAAGATGGATCAGAAGTACTCTTCTTGGTTATCGATTCTGAAAATTTCGACAATATTGACTCTATTACGTGGCGCGCAACGGATCAGATCTCCAGCTCAATTGTAACCCACATTGAATTACCTGGCGAGGCATCAAATGCAACATTCACGAAGCTATTTGTCTGGAATGACATCGATTTCCGTATCAGTGGAGTGTTTGAGATCCAGCCAAAGCAAGGTTTTAGCGGGCTATTGCAGTGGCGTGCACTTGCGTTTACCATGGAAAAACAGGACCTCGGTGCGATGAATGTATCCTCGTTTGGTTCGCTCGACGAGTTCACAGCACATGCAAGCCCACGGGTATACATTTCAATGACGGCAAACATCTCGGCCGTCTGCCAGGTCGCGAGCTTAACTGTGACTCCATCGTCTTCGGTAGCAAAACCACTTGCTTCGGTAGATTTCCTCGTTGATGCGTCCACTTCCGATCAGGATGGGTCTGAAATAATGGACGTTGAAATCGTTGTCAACAGCGTGGCTGTCTTGAATGTGTATGAAATCAGTGGTAACGAGTCAGTGCCTACGCTGCTATTTGCTGATTCCAGCGACTACACGAATGACACAAACCGCTACTATCGGTTTCAAACGGGGCCATCGTCAACAACTGCAGATACTATCCCGCACCGCTTCGCAAGGCAGTTGCAAATTGTTCCCCGTGTGGAATTTACAGGTATATTTACGGTCGGTGTAACAGTGCATACAATGGAGTTGGAAACATTCACCAAGCAGATATCACATAGGATAGCCACGGTGCTAGTTGTCCCCATTGATCCGATCGTGCAACCAAGTCGCCTTCTTCTCTCGAATGAGAATTCGTTTGCCCGAGTTCCATTCCAGCGCGCAGATCCGACGAAGGCTACATTAACAACAAACGAACACCTCTACTTGTATGTCACCAATAGCTCGCACATTGCCGATGTCCGAACTGGTCTGTTTCGTCTGGAACCTGTAAACATCACCCTAGGCGAGGTGAAGGTGTACACGATTCCATATGCTCGTCGAAACACAGTCTCTGTGCGACCGTGTGGATTTGTTGTTGGTTTTGTTCGGCTTTACTTTGTCGTGTCATCGGTGCCGATCGAGTTATCAGCAGCACTGAACGAGGAGCAACAAAGTCGAGCATATGCCATTTCTTCGCAAGACGGAATTGGTGTTGCCGACGTATCTTTGATGGTGCTTCCAATTGTCATTCCGCCCACGATCACGGTGATCACTCCACGTAACGAGACTGTTCTCGTCGCAGGAAAACCGTTGTCGCAGAGTATATCCGTCGTTGCACCTCGTGACTTATGGAATCAATCAGCCTCCGGTGGAATGTCTACACGATGGGTTGTCCCATCACACACAATGCCAACTGCTCTTCTGGGTTTCGACTCGAATGCTCCATTGGTCGTGAGGAATGTGACAGCAATTGGACGTGACGCAAGAGTACGCTCGTATGCTCATGTTGAAAATATTCGAATCGTAGACGCAGTTGCAACGGCTGTGGATCTAAGAGTGAGCCCTCGATTCTTCGGGATAATCTCGACTCGATGGAGTGTGACCACAAATAGCGTGAGTCAATTGAGCTTTGATACGTTCTGGATGGATCGTACGTATCACTTTGTGACGGAGGCTTCTCCTCTGGAGATGGAAACAGCACGAGCGGTAGCCGCAACTAGAGATACAGCACTGAAGAAAAGTGGTGAATTATTTTTCGTGCTTCTGGATAACCAAGACCTGACGATGAACCTGCTTGATCTTGGTATACTCAGCGGGCTTGTGGACTTTGTAGAACTGGTCCTTATTATTCCATATGATCACATTGACGGCGTGATGTTGGACAATCGTTCTGTGGATCTCGCATCGGTCTCCGTTGCGAAGAATACGTCTAATACGGGATACTGCCCGCTAAGTTGGATTCTAATCGATCAAAATGACCCGTGCGCTATTGGAAATTCTAGCGATGTGCCGTCATGCACGCTGGCCCACACACTAACAATCCAGCCTCGACGATTCATGGAGCAGAACTTTTCGTTTGGTCTACGAAGTTTGTCCAAGACATCGTACACAAACGATGGTGTTGTATCACACTCAGAAACGTCACGGGAAGAATACATTCATGTCGTCGTGCTTCCTACGCCTAATACGCCGGTTCTAGTAATCAATACAAACTCCATAGCGACTGAAGAAGATGTGCCTGTGTCTTTCGTCATTGAGGAGGCGTACACACCCGATTTGGACGGCTCTGAGGTCATAGAGGTCAAGTGTGAAATTTCACCGCCATCGAGCATCCGCGAAGTTCAATTGAATGGTATCGTAATCGTTCTCGATAGCCCAGGAAGCAGCGATTCTGGTAGTAAATCGACTTACACAATGGTGGGTCGAAATGCGGGTGTCAACAAAGTCTCCAACTTGGCGTTGACATTGCTTCCAGCACAAAACTTCGCTGGCGACATCAATGTGACCATCGTTTTGGATAGCATTGAGGCAGCAGATTCAAGAACCTTCCAGCGTGTAGCCCAAAGTACGGCACTTCAGGTTACCCCAGTTGCAGACGCACCCCTCTTTGTTCTGGAAAGTAGCGAGCAGACAGTCAATCAGGGTATCAATACCCCCGTTGAGATTGGCGTTACGACGTTAAACCCCGTGGACAATGATGGTTCCGAATCGGTGAGACTAGTGATCGAAATGACGGCGGATTCTAGCGCTGCCATTGATCAGATTGTCACCACTGAAGGTGTCGTCTTGACTCATAACGCGACGTCAACCTCCGTGGTAACTTTTTTTCTCGAGGCCATACAGTCAGCTTCGTTTGGATTATTCTTCACGATCAAAACAACCTGGTACGGCGAAATCGGTTTGACTATTTCAGCCCTTTCAACAGAGTTAGACACTCAGAAGAGTGCGGTGACTACACGCGCAGTAGTCATTCACGTGATTCCAATCGCGGATGTTCCGATTGTCACGGTTGAAGATACGCGTGGGCGGTTTGGTGAACCGCTTAGAGTTGGAATCGTGAGCATAGATCTGGCAGATGAGAGCAAAGCGGGCATTACGGCTTTCACAATGTATCTGATTCCGAAGTTTACCGCCGCTACAGTATCTCAGGTCGAAGTGCTATGGCAGTCTACTCAAGTATTAGCGTCGGCTCTTATACCGGCAGTATCGACTTCTTCATCTGTGTATACGATTCCTCAAGGTTCAACGTCTTTAGCAGGATGGCAAACCGGTGATCTAACGGTGAATTTGCTGGAACCTGCTGAATCACTTTCTTTCGACATAGTTGTGATTGCAACGGTGGAGCTGTCAGCAACGACCGAACAAATCACTCAGACAGTTGTTTTGACGTTTGCTGCTATTCAACTTTCCAAAACGACATTCTCCCTCGTCGAAGCAAATTCCAACGTGCTCGAAATTACTATGACCAGCGCGCCTCTCAGTGATGTGAGTATCACGTTCACTAGCTCTTCCGCGAGCAAAGCTGTCGTGAATCCCGATACTGTCATATTTTCCCCTTCGAACTGGGCCACTTCACAGACGATTGAAGTTCAAGCTGTAAATAATTTCTTGGAGGATGCAGATGCCGCAGTGGTGATCACGCCAGTCATCGCTTCGGCCGGGGACACTATTTACGCCGCCGTCACGATGAGCAAACTGGGGGTTCAGGTCGTGAACGACGATTTCTCGAGTGTTATGCTCTTCCAAAATATCCCGTCGACACCACCGGCGTTGGTAGTAGCCGAGGGGCGCGTGTTCTCAGATTCATTCAGCATAATTCTCGCTGCAAAACCGACTGCGGACGTTGTGATTACGATGAGAACGTCATTGACTCAACTCGTTGTTGTACCGGTGGTGTTAACATTTACATCTGCCTCGTGGGATGTCGCACAGACTATTGCTGTCCACGCGGATGACAATTTTGTCCGTGAGAATGATCACATTGGTACCATCACGTACACGGTAAGCAGCACAGATGCGCTTTACATGGCGGCAGCGGCGACTGCCAAGGCGACAAAGGAGGACGAGCTGAGTGTCACAATAGTCGAGACGTCGGATACAACACCGCCGCCAAAGTTTACATCTGCGCAGTTCCTTGATACTGCGGTTGGCCTTGTGGTGCGGTTTGATCGTGTTGTCGATCGATCGACCACGGCATTGCGTTCAAATACGTTTGCGTGCAGCGCATTGTTTGCTTTACCCGGTATGGCAGTGGCGCCGGGAAACTTTTATGGAGTTGACGCAACGTGTACGTGGCAAACCGGGGACAAGTCCATTCGGTTCGTGTTTGGCCAGTTGGCAACGGTTGTGCCGTTGACATCAACACTGACGTTAAAAGGAGGAAAGCTGAAGTCGACACCAGAGGCCACGCTCTCGAATGCTGAAACGACCTTGGTGTTGTCGCCACCCGCAACGGTTCCCATCCCAATCGCTCGAGTAAACGGAGCGTTGTCATTAGGAACTTGCGATGATTTGTCCCTCGACGGATCGGGTTCCTCGGGCAGTGGTGGGCGCGCTATGACGTACACGTGGATGCTTCTCAATAGCACGGTACCGGCGACGTCGTTAGCATCCATCGTAACATTACTTGCGGGTATTGCGGTGGAAAACAGCGCAACGCTGACAATTCCAGCGGCAACTTTAGAGGATGACGCGACTTATCGATTCATTTTACAAGTCACAAATTTCTTCGGCGCTGCCGCAAACTCAACACTCCTGGTTGTGCGTAAGGCGGCAATGCCATTGCCCATTGTATCAATCAAAGGCGGTGGTCAGCAATCTGTATACCGTGCCAAGGTCCTGCAGATTAGTGCTACAGCAGAAAACCCATCTTGCACGGATACATCTGCGTCGGTGCCAGCGCCTACATCTGTTGATATGACGTTTGTATGGCACCAAGTACAAGGTGACCTAGCACTCAACAAGGTTGCATCCATCAGCTCGAATCCTCGGGTTCTCAAGCTGCCGGCGCTCACACTGACAGTTGGTGTGTCTTACAAATTCGAGATTTTGGTCGCCATGACCAGCAATCCAAACGTAAATAACACTGCCAGTGTGGCGATCACGGTTTTACCCAGTGACCTCACCGCTTCTGTTGCGGGTGGCGATCGCTCGTATGGTGTTGAGCAAGCTCTCACACTGGACGCTTCCAGATCTTCCGATCCGGACGAACCTGCGAATATTGTGCCGCTGACGTTTACTTGGACATGTGGTATGCGCACTCAGGCAGAATTAAACGCGGGAACAAATGCCAATTTTTCCACGGTATGCGTGACCGCTGCGAACGAGCCTTTTCAACTGAGCAGCGTGGCAACACCTCAAGTGCCAGCAAACACGCTGAATCCAAACATTTACTACAAATTCACCGTCCGTGTGAGTAAGGATACGCGTGCCACTTCAAACTCGGTAACCTACTTTTTCAAGCCTGGATCACCACCGAGAGTCGCAATTGAGCCTGTAACAACCGCCAAGGTCAATGCCAATGGTCGTGTTGTGCTACTCGGGAGTGTGACGTCAGCTCTACCATTGGTAAGCACAAAGTGGTCGTTGGTGAGTGGAGGAGATGCGAGCCAAGCAGTGAATATGTTCGCTGTCTCAGCGTTGAACCGACAAACTATGGTGCTTCGCGAGAATTCACTAACAGCTGGAAACACCTATCAATTCCAGTTGTATGCTGCGGATACCTCCGGGGCGTCGGCTGCAGCAACGATATCAGTGACTGCTAATTCACCACCAAGCAGTGGTTCTTTGGTCGTAACACCGGTCACTGGGTACGCCCTGGAAGATATCTTCTCCATTCGCTGCAGTGACTGGGCAGATGAAGAGCAGCCGCTCAAGTACACGTACAAGTACATCAAGGGGGCTGCGTACTCTGGCGGTGCTGAGATCACCTTGGGATCCGCGTCGCTTGATCCATTGTTTTCGTCAATGTTGGCAATTGGTGGCGGAGACAACAGCACGGTTACCATCGTGGCCTATATTCAAGATTCGCTTGGAGCGGTTGCTCGCGTCCACCAAGAGATTATAGTACAAGAGCGGGTTGTCTCAGCAGAAGATCAAGCCGAGTACCTCGCGAACAAGACGAGTGCCGTGCTAGCCGATGCGCTTACTGGCGATCCCTCCAAAGTCCTGAATACCATTACGGCGCTGGCTGATTTAATCAACACGGAGGAGGAAGAAGTCATCCCGGTCCCGACCATACCAACTCCAACCACGAAGTCAGTGGATGGAACAACACGTGCACCAACACCAGCCCCGGTGCCCTTAAAGAGGTGCCCCACCTCGAAATCCATCGAATGCGCGGGGAACGGCGAGTGTTCACGCAATCCGTCGAGCTGCTTAGCCACGAATTTGGTTTGTGTTACAACCTGCGTGTGCTCGGAAGGTTACTACGGGGACAATTGCGCGATGGACCAAGCCCAATATGACGCCAAACGTGCGGCACTGGGAACACTGATCTCGGCCGTGGCGACATCAGCGCGGTCCGTTGATGTGACGGACGTGAATGCGATGGAACAGCAGGCCGCGAGTATCGCCACGCTGACGCAATCCGCATCTATCCTCGATGGCAACGCGCAAACGGTCGCAATGAACTTTGTTGACAAGATCATGACCGCTCCGGTGCTTTCAGCATCCGCTACCACCGCAGTGGGCGACACGATCTCCAATCTCTTAGAGGTTGACAGCTCGACGTCTTCTTCCGCAGCCTCCACAGCGAGGAACACGGCGCGTCGTCGGCTTTCCGAAACAGAGTCAGCCATGACAGATTCATCAAGCAGTGGAAGTTCAGTCTCCACGACTGAGTTCACCAAACAACAGGCACGGATTACGCAACTACAGGGCACCATTGGCAAATTAGAGCAAGCTTTACTTTCATCGTCGTTCCCGGGGGAAGCACCAGTGACTCTCGTCTCTAAGAATCTCAGGATTGTGGGGGCTCGTGATCGCGCTTCCATGATGGAGGGCACCGAGGTGAGTCTACCGCTTTCGGACAGCGAACTCGCCGCGAATTACACACCGCCCTCGACGACAATCCCGACGGGATTTGCTTCCTATCTCGCCAATGCCGCCAAGTCACGGCGTCGACGACGCCTGCTGGGTACGGATGGCTCGGGGAGCGCAGCGGCAGCAGATCCAACAGCGTCTGCTGAGGAGGAGGAAGATCCGACGGTTGATGTGCAGTCATCGCTGTTCACGAAGAATCCGTACGCATTTGCGGGGAATCAGCTGAACTCCCCCGTGATGAGCATTAAAGTACGCCAGAGCGGGGAAGACGTGGCGGTGCAGGGCCTGACCACCCCGTTCCGTGTTCTCTTGCGCAACCTGGAAGCCGTCCACCCATTGGATGGTGCTTCATCGTCTGCGGCCAACGCAATCGATTCGACGACGCAACAATTCCCCTTTTACTGCTCCAACGGCATACAGCAAACACTAGTTTTTAATTGCACACAAGTGAACAAGGTCATCTCGATCGAGTGCAATGGTGCGAGCGAATTCGAGGGCAATGTGACGTGTCCCGTGCTGCAGTCCCGACCGGTTTGCCGTTACTGGGACTCCCGCAATAGCTCCTGGTCCTCGGACGGCTGCGTCGCGGCCGGCACGACCGCAGACGGCCTGTACACGATCTGTGAATGCACGCATCTCACCGACTTCTCCACCGAAGTGGATCAGGCCTTTTCGGAAGTTACCTCGCATTTCAAGAATGTGCTGGGCACGGAGGTGACGCTGGAGGATGTGATGCAAAACCTGGTCTTACTTCTCGTGCTTGTCGGCTTCGTGCTCTCGTACGTGGTCGCGTTCTTGTACGTGAGTCGATGGGACCACCGCGATCATCGCGCATATCTGCGGCAGCGAAAGCACAAGCTGCAGGAGCCCCAGCATGTCAAGCTGCAGTCCCCATTCCAGGAGCCTGAATACCTCAAAGCCGTGGGCTGGAAGGCCAAGACGCGCGCCGTGGGGACCAGCTTTGTGCGTGGGCTCAAGGAGCGCCACAAGCTGCTCTCGATCGTGTTCAAGTACGACGAGCATTTCACGCGCGCGCAGAGGCTCACGGTGGTGTTCACGCTCATCATGAGTCAAATGTTTACCAACGCCGCGCTCTACAAACTTCGTCAGGGGGACAAGACCACGGGCGGTGCCTTTGTGATCGGATTGCTCACGTTTGTGTTCATGATGCCCGTTGGGGTCGCGTTCATGCTCATGTTTAAGAAGGCGGGTCGCAAGCAGACCTACCTCGTGCGGTACCGAGTGGAAGACGACACGGGCGCGGTGGCGGAAGTAGCGACCGACGCGTACGGTCGAGCCAAAGAGTACTCCCGCAGTGAACTGCTGGCCATGGACCTCGTGGGGCTCGCCAATCGCGTGGAGGCACGACAGAGGGAGCTGCAGGTGGTCGCCACGGAGCTCTCGCGGATGGGTGCTCACTCACGTGTGGGTCAGGTCTGTCGTGCGCTTTTCCTTGCACTTTACAATCGAGATGTCGGTCAGGACGAGGAGGCTACCGATGGCCTATACGCTGGCGCAACCACAAACAAGACAGCGTTTGCAGCCATGGACGGTGGTGATCCGGCGGATCCGTTGCAAGCGGTGATCACGCAACTGAAGTCTCAGTTCCATCCACTGGGTGACGGCGCGTTGGTCAGTGCACCATCGCTGTCCTCTCCTCCGCGCACGAGGAAGAGTATGTTTGGCGGTGGTCGACACAAGGCCTCATCGTCCGTGGCCGTGGGTGCACAATCATCCCCCACGGTGGAGGAGATTCCGAGTGAGCCTACGTCGGGGCCACAGCTTCCCGCTCCGAGTTCGTCGATGGTGGTGGTGCCTCGCTCGCCGTCCCAGCCACGGCAAAGCATTTTCCAGCGGTCCTTGTCCTTCCGTCGCAAGCCAGTGACGCCTACCAACGACTCGATCGTGGAGGAGTCCATACGCTTAACGGAGGCGCACGTACTGACACCCGCGTGGCTCAACGATGGCGAGCACCGTGCCCGCGTGATGAAGCGCCTGCAGCTGATGCTTGGCCTCGGTGGAGGCGCCACGATGGCGTCGGCCATGCGTCAGGTGGACTCAACATTAGTATCGCCCCTGACGGCCGCGTATATCCGTGCGATCTGCGACGTGTGGAAGAAAGATGGCTCCTTTCCAAGGGAGCACGATCACGAGCATGATTCCGATGACGATGCAGGTGATGACGACGGCGATGGAGATGGCGATGGCACTGAGGGCACGCTAACGATGCTTCGCGTGCTGGAGAAATGGGTGCTCAAGTTTGACGAGCGCTGCGAGTTGCAGCGCTCCAATGCGGAGGCGCAGGCCGCACGTGCCATGGCCGAGCTGCAGCGCACCGAGTGGCAGCTCAAGAAGCTGCAGCGCGCCATCGACGCGCAGTTTGACGAGCGCGTGGTCGAGGCCGTGCTGCAGACCGGTGGCGATGGCGGCGACAACGACGGCACTGGTGGTGGTGCCCTGGCGGTTCACCTCGATCTCACCCGCAAGCGCGTCAGCACGCGAGCCTCCGTGGTTCGCAAGCGGCTCGCGAGTCGAGCCATCTCGATCGCGCCAGGCACCAGCGAGGACGTAGCCGCGCAACGCGCCCCGGCCAGGGACTCGGCCGAGACAAGACGCCGTCTCACGGTCTCGATCCAGCAGCAGAAGCAGGCCATCCTGCGCCTCAACCAGAAGCAGGTGAGCACCTCCCGCCTGGCCGCGCAGCAGGCGCAACGTCGTGCTCGAGAAGCGCGTCGCGCCCTACAACGAGACAAGGCCCGAGAGCAGGCGCAGCTGCTGGCGGGGCTGCGTGGTGTGGCCCGCATGAAGAAGAAGCTCGCGCTGTTCCTGGAGGCGCGGGAGGCGAGGCGCATTGAGGCGCTCCCTCTACATGAACGGCAGCTGTACCTCGTGGAGAAGCAGCGCCTGCAAAAGATCAAGCGTACGTCGCGTGTGCTCTACAATCAGTTTTTGCGGCGCCGCCCGGCGAAGCTGGCCAAGCCCGTGTTCCCGGAGTGGGTCGTGTACGTCTCGTACGTGATCTGCGCAGTGTGGTGCGCGTGGTGCGGCTTTTTTGTGGTCATGTTTGCCTTTGCCGTGGGGAAGACGGAGGCGCAGCTTTGGCTCGGGTCACTGGGCACGGGGCTGGTCATGACGCATATCGTCTCGGACCCACTGAAGATTTTGTTCCGGATGGCGCTGTTACCTCTTCTTGCGGCCAGTGTATTGGCTGATACCGGGGTGTTTGGCGCCATAGACGGTGGTGCTTTGGCGCTCGGCTCGATCGCCGCCGTGGGGGCAGCGGGGGTCGCGCAGGTCAAGGCCAAGAGAGATACCGCCAAGCACCGCAAGGCGCGACAGAAACTTGAAGGCAAGGAGACTGTGAACATTAGGGCCCAGGCGTTAGCCATTGCCGGTCGACTGGATGAGGATGTAGATGAAGAGGAGAACGAGAAGAAGAAGGAGTGCAGCAAGGCGAAAAAGATAGAAGAGGGCAAGCCCGTGGCGGTTCGGAGCCGGGAGAATGACGACAGCGTCACGCGGTTCACGGACCTGGCTAAATTGTCACCCTCTGGGATTGACTACGCGCAGCAGCACGCCGCCATTCAGAAGCAGCTGCAGGTGGAGAAGGAGGAAGAAGAAAATCAGCAACAGCAGCAGCAGAGACGTCAGCAAGAGGAAGAAAAACAGGAATCGGAGATTGTGCGAGCAGTGCGAAGTGAGGACGCTCGGCCGTGGCAGCAGGCCGCCGCGGTGGCGCTGCCCAAACTCGTGGTGACGCGTGGACCGCCTCTCAACCTGGTGCGGCCCATGCCCCCAGTGGTTCCGCCACCCAGGGTCTCCGTGGCACAGCAGAGTGCGAGTGCTGTTGCGCATTCTCCACCGAGCGCGCTGCTGGGCTCTGAGCCAAGCCGACCCAAGCCAGCAGCTCTCGCTACAGGGGTTCTCAGTCCTGGCCACAGCGTTTCGACTACTACCGCTGCAGTGGTTGCTCCGGTGGCCACCACACCGACGGAACAAGCCGATGACCGCACCGTCCACGATGAACCTGGCGAATGCGATTGCGGCGAGACGTTGGCCACCCGCAACGACATGCGAAAGCACCACCTCGAGATCTGTCAATTACGTCCCGTGATGTGCCGCAACGGCTGTGGACGCGTGCAGCCCATGCGCGGGCTTCACGCGCATGAGCTGAGCCAGTGTCGACTGGTCATGTGCAGCTGCGGCAAGATGGTGCTCACGCATTCATTGCCCGTGCACCAGCAGCACGAGTGCCGCCGTCTGGCGGTGGAGTGTCGCCTTGGGTGTGGTGCTCAGCTGGTCTCTGCGACCCGCGAGCGCCATGAACGTCACGAGTGTGAGCGACGCACGACTGCCTGCCCACACTGTGGCGCTGTCATGCATGCCGCTGATCTGGAAGCGCATGTAGCTCACGACTGCGAGCTACAGCGTGCGAGCCACCAAGTGCATACTGCCATGCGTTCAGCGTTTCCTATCGCACCTAGTTCCCCACCACGCGCGACGATCAGTCCAGTGGCTGGTTTGGTGCCATTGCAAATACCTGGTGCAGTGGTAGAGAATAGCGCAAGTCGTGAAAGCAGTCCGAAGCGCAGTGCCTCGGTCGCGGTCCAACGCCCGCTGGAATCTCCTGAGCGCCAGAAGCAAAAGCTCGATGAGCTACGCGCCAAGGTGCGCATGCGTCGGCCACCCACACTGGATGCTGAGCGCTCAGCCGTTAGCCTAGCACTAGCTTCGCCTCCGGCACCGTCACCCGCATCCTCGCCCACTCGACAGTCCCTAGTGGCGGCTCGTATTCCTCCGATCGGACCGAGCGCCTCGCAGGCATCGTCGCAGCAAGCGTTGTTGCCACCCGCAGGACCGGTGATCGATACGAGTGATATGTCTCCTACGCGAAGAAAGATGCTCAAGCAAGCAGGCGAGGTCGCTATTGGCGAAACTACTGACGCCAAGCCTGTGTTAGCGATTGCGTCGCCCCGCGTGGATGAAGTGGAAGCTGCTGTCGCTGCGCTGGAGACCGAGGGCAATGACCTGGTGCATAACATTCGCTTGGGCGCGCTACTGGAAGGCTCCGATTCGGAAACATCTTCCACCGAGATGGGGGCGCGTGGGGGACGGCGTTCGCGTGGCGGGAAGGAAGCCAAGCGGGGGTGCCATGAATGAAGTGGATAAAAGTTAGTGAGCCACCAAAAAGGCGAGGTTCAAATATTACCTTTATAGTTGAATATACATGCTTTTTTTTGTGTGACTCTTCTCGCATGTTCATTTATCAAAACCTGCTATACATGATTTTTGCTCGAATGGTGCACTTTCAAAATTCACTGCCGCTAAAGCGAGTTTTGCCTTGCTAGCATTAGGTTATCTTAGTCAATAAGAAACTTCGAAGTACAAGTTTCTTCTCCTTACTCTCAAGGATTAATTTCTATCGCCGCCACTCTTCGTATCATCATCGTCGTCACTGTCACTGTTGTTTTCCATGGCCACGCCGTCCTCCTCCTCCTCCTCTTCGAGCAATCGAATCTCTTCTTCTCTTATCCATTTCCCGAGCACAAACGTGTCCAGGACAACATCGTGGTAATCGCAATGTGCTTGGTGATCACGCCAATCACGTAAATAACCAAACCTTCGACCACAACAATCACACCGGTGCGTTTCTCGTGGTTGATCTAGGATCAGTCGCGTTAAAAGCGCCTTCTTGGCGCTCTCCGTCGCCTTTTTAACCATGAGTTTCTTGATAAACTTGCGTTCCAACTGCTGTTGCTTGCCTAATAACCAGAAGAGCATCCCGTGGCCCGTGAGAACAAGGCGGTCAATCCCCGATGCTAGAAACGACACGGATGCAGACATCGCAGAACCCATGCTCGTGCTGCGCTGCTCAAACCACCAGTTTTCAAACTCGGTGCAGGTCACGCTACCGCTGTGGTCCACATCAAGCGAATCAAATAGGGCACGCACTTGCGCGGTTGTGAGTTTGACGGGCTTGCCTTGGCTGCCACTCTTGCTTGAATGTTGTTTCACGGCCGTATTAGTGCTGGATGGAGAGCGAAGGTACGCCAACATGAGTTGGAACTCATCTAGATCAAGGCACCCAGAGCCATCAAGATCAAAGATTTCAAAGCACTGTCGTAGGCGCACCACTGCCGGATCCACCGTCTCGGTCGCATCATCCCCACCACCCGCGGCACGGCGCGCAGTTAAGCTGGGCTTCTTCTTGACACTCTGTCTCCACTGCGTGAGCTCCTTCTTGAGCAATTTCTTGCCAAACGGGGTAAGAAAGATGGTGCTATAGTCGACGCGCACGTCAGCATCACTTTGCTCAAGCAGCTTGTATTCCGCTCGCATGCCCATTAGATTGGCTTCACGGCGTAGCCGAAACCAGCGCACACACCAGATCTGGTGCACAAAGCGACACACACGGGTCTTGGCAACCCATCGATACATCACGCGACGCCGTTGGCGGGTGTGTTCCTCGCGAGCACGCCGCATGCGGAACAGGCGCTGTATCTGCACGGCCAACAGCGTGCTTGTTAGATGGCGTCGCATTGCCGTAGCTATGGTATCCGTGACACATCCCTGGACGACTGGCGCCAGCACAGTGTGTCTCCAGTTCCAGTAGCGGCGCAGGCGGCGCTGGATCCGGATGGCTGCCCGCTTGCGTCGGCGATGCTCACGGACCAGCCAGGGCATCACCATGCGGCGGAAATACCGGATCGTCACGGCAAGGCGTCGCAGTCGAGACAGCAGCTCGATCCGGAAGCAGTGGCGGCGGAACATGCGACCAATGCGACGCGCGAATGCGTGTGCTTCTGTCGAGAATGGGTACAGTGCTGGTCTCTCAATTGCCGCAGTGGACGATGAAGCGGACAATGCCAACAGTGAGTCTCGTGAGACGGGATCTGTAAATTGGGGCGCTGAGAGGACATGGCTGAGCTGTTCTTCTCGGTCACAAAACGTCGTCGCACTCAGTGGTCGGGCAAGCCGCGACCGGATTTCATTTTGCCATATGTCGCCCTGAATCCGGGCTTCCAGGTGGGTTTGCAGTCGAAGCATCATCTGTAGTCACGAACAAAAAAAAGAAAAGATGGGGTATGGTGGTTGTAGTGTAAGGCAGGGGGGCCCTTTGCGGGGATGAGAACCCTGGCAGGAGACACGAACTCACCTCGCTTGATAACAGCGGCGCCACTGCGAACCGGTTTGTTTTCTTGGGTGGTAATGACGCAGGAGCTGTTTCCAGGATTGATGTTGGCTTGCTGTGACGTCCATAAGGCCTGGCGTAGAGAGGAAGCGTGGTTGCATATTGAGCACATCCCGGGGAAACGCTGCCCGACTGGATGGCGCTTCCTGTATACCGATCGGCTCCTACTGAACGCTCATCGGCGGGAAATAATGAGTAGGAAAGCGCGTGTTCGGTGAGCTCGGCTGCTGTAGCTACGACCGGAGTGTCAGCAAAACCCGTGTCAATAACGCGTTGGTGATTCGCCGTGTGCTCGCAACTCTCTTGGAACGCGAGCGCTATACTGGTCGCATCGGCCAGCAACTGCGCCTCTCGAAGCCATCGCGCTCTGGTGGCAAGAGAGAGCGACTGCCCCCGTGGCTTTGCTTTGCTCTGAACCGAACGGCTACTGGGTGTCTTCCTGGATAAGCCACCCGTTGGGGTCAGTGGCGCGAGCAGCGGAGACTCTCGCTTATGGGGAGGTTTATCCCGCCTCCTTGCGTCGTGTTGCGTAGATGACAAGGGATTCATACTTCACCAGAGAGCATGACACCATTGGATAAGGGTGCTTTGATTCGAGCGTTTGTCTGGGGAGTGATTGTCCATGAGGGCTGGTGAAATAAGTTAATTTCAGATCCGCATGCGGGGTTATTCTGGATGCACGGTCCTTGCTGTTGTTGCGGTCATTCTTCTACAGTAGACGACTATCAAACAACGGAAAAATCGGGCTCCGTTGTGAGTAGCTGTGGGCAAAACTTTGAATCGTAGGCGCTCACTACCCAAGCCCACCAGACCATACGATCTTCACAAGTACGCCTGTAACCCAAAACCGTTCAGCAGGACGTGAGGAAGCATTCCTGAGAGGGCCTCTGTCTGGAGCACGATGCCACCTCTCACCCCAAGCACGCATGGGTATCAACAGCGGACAAGTTACCAATCAGTGCACACGCAATTGCCCACAACATCTGTGATCGTCCTGGTACAAGGACCCCTATTTTGTGGCGGTCAATGTATCGGCTGAGGGAAGAGTCGGAGACGGGAAGTCAGCGATGAATTCAAGAAGATCCAACGTCAACGTTCGTCCGTACTGTATGGGGATGGCTGATGCTTTCCGGATGCAAAATCTACGAGGTAAAGCACCCATCCGCGCCATTCGCCGCGATTTTCTGTGACCTCACAGACAGGGACCGTCCAACAATTCAAAATGTGGCGAGACGCTGTCATAGCTTCTATTAGCGACCTCCGAGCTCGGTCGAGATGGCATCACTAGCACTCTACATATCCATATCCGGATACAGATCAACATGCTTGCGCGTTCATTCTGTAGACAACATCCGAGGGGGTGCATGCCTATGACCAGAGGGCGTGAACTGTTTTAATACTTCAGTTTCATGAAGATGGACTGAGTTCGGTTCAGTTGTGGTCTCTCGGTAATGGATACCATGAAACCTAGTGGTCTATATTAAAAGATTAACTATGGGTGCTAGGCAGTAGACTGGGCTTCGATTGAGCACGTGCCATGGCCACGGCCGTGATGACCAGCGTTCAGTGCACCTGGGTGCATGAGTCGGGGGGCTGTCCAGGCGCATGGGCGCAATGGTTCGTGACTCGCTGCCTGGTCATTGGCTAGTTGCCACATCAGCCAATGGCCAACTAGCCAATCGTGGCAGCATGAAGATACTCTCGCATCCAATCAGCATCCGCGCCGCGTGCCATGCCCGAGCCCAGGAACCTTCCATAACATATATATGGATGAAGTAGCTCCACATGTGACAAGGTTCATATGGTTATATACGCTGACTATCACGCCTTTGAAAACGCATATTCGATGAAGTCGGATGCTGGGGCAAGGTCGACCCACGTCAGTCATCGGCACACGCCTCCTGAGCAGAGCCGCACATGTGGATGAACGGATGCGAATGGGGAAACAAACAGGGCATCACCGTTCGTTCAGGGCGAAGAACGGCACAGCGGTCAGAGCCCACGGATCTCCAGCTTTCGTGTGGTGGAAAATGGGTGAGGGCGAATCTGAGTCGAGCGTTGAGGGTCTCCCGCTGTCATTGCTATAGGAAGGGCCAAACCGGATGGTAGGCAGGCAGCCCCCTGGCGGGGTACGCTGGATACTCCGACTCCAGGGAAGGCGTCAGCAACGGACCCACAGAGGCTACGCGTGCCTCGGAGCTATCCCCTCCAGTAAAATGTATTTTGTGACCACGTCGCGGTGCGTAGGTAGGCTAACTGTCGCGTCTGAGGCCAGAAGGCGCGTGCCGATCCTGCTGGAACGCAGCTCC
>JAADWT010000203.1:0-28646 GCA_023336285.1 Pythium grandisporangium
AAGCAGCCTACGACGTCGAGTACGCGTTGGCCTTGTGCTTTGGCTGGAACTGGAAGTCGTTGGGCACCGGGCCAAGCAGCATTTCTGAGATCTTAATCCAATCCACGGCCTGGTCGCTGGCCATCAGCGTCTCTAGGTCGTCTCGTCCATAGTACGGCGATGGTCGGTGGTTGATATGCTGCGGCAACGTCTCCAGCACGCCAACGGGGATGTAGCGGCACAGGAACGATTGCCACTCCAACAGGTAGCGGCGCGTGCGGTTGATGCCCTTCTGGTCCGAGCCCCAGTGCTCGAGCCCAAAGCGCACAAAGTCGCGCAACAAATCCAGGCGTTCACTGGATGAGATATCGTAGTGGCGGCGCTCCTTGATCTCCGTGGGCAGCCACGGCTTGATCAGCGCTCCACGCGCGATCATGCATGTCTCTAGCTTGCCGTTCTTCAGGTGGTCGTCAAACTCGGAAAACGACAGCACATCGCCACCACCAATAAACGGCACACCGTCGTCGCTGTGCACGGCCATGGCCTCGCTGCCAGCATCCGTGGCGGCATCCGTGCGAGCGGCATCTCGGCACTGAAACACGTAGTCCCAGTCGGCCGTCTTGGTGTAGCGCTGCAGCCGCGAACGGCCATGGATCGTGATGGCATCCACGCCCTGCACGGCCTGCAACGTGTACGGCGCATCGCCCTGCACGACGCTGGCATTCATGTACACACTGGACGCACGAGTGCGCTGAATCTTGGCCACGAGCTTGTGCGCCACGGGCGACTTGTCCGACCAGCCCGTGCGCAATTTGACCGTGAGGCCGGGTGCCGTTAGTGGCGCGTAGGGCGTCACCACAGGCAGCGCGCGGTGTCCATGGCGTCGCCCCACGCTCATGCCCAGCTCAATGCCCGTGAGCGCACCCGAGATTACGTCCATCATGCGTGGTGGCCTCGTCATCAGCGCCGAGCCGGCACCCGTGCGACACACTACGTCGATGGGGCAGCCCATGTTGAGGTCGATAAAGTCTACGTCGGTCTCACGCGTCAGCAATTCGCACACGCGCGCCATCTGGTCACCGTGTGAGCCGGCCAACTGCACGCCAAAGACATCCTCCGACTCGTGGCGACGCAGCAACGCCCACTCGGACTGCTGCGTCTTTAGCAGATTGAGCGCCATGGCCATTTCACCGCACGTGATGTCGGCACCCGTCTGCTTGAGCAGGCGACGGAACGGCAGATTGCCCACAGTCGTGAGCGGCGCCACGTAGATCTTGCGCTTGAAATCCACGGGCTTGCGTTCGCGCAAGAGCGCGCCACCACTCGTTTCCACTGGCTCGGCCTTCTCCTTCGCCGCGGTCGCAAGCATTGTTGTAGCCTCGGCGCCGTTGGCCACAGGGACCTCGCTATTCGCCGTCGTTGTCAGTTCGTTCGTCACCGGTGTCGCTGTCGTGGCAGCAGCGGAGGCATCGCTGGTGGTTGCTCTAGCATCCTGTGGTGTCGCCTGCTCCTCCGCCTTCTTGGACTCGTCACGTGGGGCGCCACCATTCCCATTCCCATTACCGCCACCACCACCTCGCCCCTTCCTCTTCTTGCCGCCCTGCACAGTGGATCGGAACGGGTATTGGTTCTTGCGCAGCATGGTGCGCACCTCATCGGTCAACGCATTGGATTCGTGGTTCATCTCCGGGTCTTTCTCGCGTGCATCCTCCGCGCGGTCATCCTGGTTGCACCACACGCCCGTGGCACTGTCCTTAAACGTGTGGGCCCTCGCAAAGCGGCAGGCGACACCGTAGCGGCAGTAGCCAAAGGCGGCGAACACAGGACACGTGTCGGCCAGGTCCTTAGGCTTGCGCTTCATGTAGTCGTCCACGTCGTGGCTAAACTTGCACGAGTCCCCAAACGCGCAGGTGCCGCCCGAGGCCACGAGCCGGCAGAGCGAGTCCGCGGCATTACTCATGGCATCCACGGGCCGCTTCTTGAACGTACCCCGCTGGCGGCGGTCGCGGTCGTCGCGCTCCTCCGGCGCCAGCATACCACGCGGCGTTTCCTCAAACGGCTTGAGGAACCTGTACGTCAGTTCACACAGAGAGAGAGAGAAAGAGAGCGGTGTCAGACCAACACGATCAACGGAATGGCATAGGAGGAGGAGGAGGAGGAAGCGGCTAGAGTATTCACGCACTCTTTCTTGATGGGCGCCTCGGCCTCGCGGCGTGTGGGCGGCATGGGCGCTGATTGTGGGGCGGATGTGGCATCCGTGGCGGTCGTCGTGGGTGCGCTCTCTTCCTTCATGGGCGCTGGCTCTGTCGCGGCTACAGGGGTGGACGTGGCGTCCGTGACTGCGGTCGTGACCACGCACCCGTCCTTCATGCGCGCCTCCTCCACTGGCGTCGTCGTCTCCATGGGCGTGGTCTCCGCCGGCGTCGAAGCTGTCAGTCCCATCCGTTCCATGTTGGGTTTCGCCAAGAATGGCTGGACAAGTGCCCAAGATGAAAGGACGCGCTTTGGATTGGCGCAAATGGATAGCATATTAGCCAATCACAGACGCGAGGAATGCATCGAATGGCATCCACCGCAGGCGAATGGCGAATGGCGAATGGCGAAGGAAATGGCTTCGGCGCTTGCTCTGTACGTCGACATGAGCCGGCCGGGGGCGCACCCACCCACCCCTGCTGAGATGATGTTCATGCTGCTGGCACGGGCATAAGCTGGCGTCGCTGTTGTCAGCCATAACGACACGCACACATACACATACACGAACTTAGCAGTATTTGTGGCCGGAGGTGCGACCTTTCCAAGCCAGCGCTGGTGACGATCGTGTGGGCGCCGTCCTTTGCGGCGCAACATGCGCACACCTCACCCCACTGGGCGTCGCTTCAGAACAGAACAGCCACCGACTGACGCTTTCGCGACAGTGCAGCGCTCAGGTACACACGAACTCACGCACCGCTTCTGCCATGACGATCGACGCGACGACCCGCCATGCGTTTGCGTACGGCGGCACGGCGCTGCAGATGGCGGACGAGCACACCATGGTGCTCGTGGCGGGCAACGCTCTGCAGTTCGTGTCCACGGTGACCAATTCCCAGCACTTCCTCATGCGCAACAAGACGCGCAAGCTGCTAGTGTTTGATATCAACTGGCGCACGGCCGAGATCGCGCTGACCTCGCGTGACCCCAACCCGGAGATCCTGCTGTACTCGTACCCGGACAAGAAGCTGCGTGGCAAGCTGGAGAATGGCGCCACCATGGAGTACTCACGCTTGAAGTACTCGCGCTGTGGGCGCCGCATGGTCACCTTGCGGGTGGATGATCAGCATACACCGCGTGGGGCAGCGCAGGAGGATGACGTCAAGGCCACCGTCACGGCCGGAGGAACTCGCGGACGAGAAGAAGGAGTATGTAACGACCCCACCAAGGTAACCCAGCGTTTGTGTGTGTGGGATGTTGAGGCGCGAGAGCCACTCAAGGGCTGTGCCAGTGCGACAGTGTCCATGGACGTGAGCTTCCTCTCCTTCGATCCATCCAACTCGGACCACTTCCTCCTCGGTGGCGCTGACGGCTTGCAGCTTTGGAAGATTTACAGGGGCAAGGCGTCCTACACCATGCGCAATGTCTCCGTCAAGCTCCGGTCGTGGGTGGGTGCCACTGGATCACTACAGCAACAGCAACAGCAGCAGCAGCCGTCGGACCCTCAGGACGACGAGGCATTGGGGCTCTTACAGGACCTGCTGGAAAAGCGGCATGCCTTCCTCGCCCACGCGTGGATGCGCAATGGGCGTGTGCTCATCACGAATCGCGCGGGTGAGTTGGTGATGGTGGACACCACGGCCACGTCCTCGGGGAACGAACTTACAGGGACGATCATTGAGTCAGCAACACAACCGGATCGATGCTGCATCGCTGGCGTGGTGTATACATCCGAGTCCATCGTCCTCGTCTACGCGGATGGCTCCGTCTCGTGGCTACAGGAGAAGACGTTTGAGGTCCTGCAGACCACGGTGCTGCCCTGCTACATGAACGCACCACCACCGTCGTCGACCATCTCAGGCAGCGGCAGAGCTGGAGCGAGTACCAACGGCATGCTCGCGCAATCCGCACGGGTCGGATCGGGCGTGATTGCCACCGTGGCACCGTCACCGAATCACTCTAAGGTCTACGTCGGAACGCACGACGGTAATGTGTACGAACTCAAGGTAAATGCTGCGCTGGACGACGAGGAAGAGATGGAGGAGGACTCGCTGGGCAAGCGCGCTCGCGTAGTCGAGGGCGATGACCCAGCCAGTGTCGCGGCCCGCATGATTTCCAGCTGTGGGTCGTTCCACGCGGGCGCCGTGCTGGCATCGGCATTGCTCACGCCCTGCGGTGGCACGTTTGCGCAAGACCTCGTGATCGCCAGTGGTGGCACGAGCGGGTGTATCTACCTCTGGCATGCCACCAAGTGCCGCATCATGGCCAGCACCAACCTTTCAAAGCTCTTCTCGCTCGATGCTCATGCCTTAGCGGGCGATGGGGAAAACACCACGACAGCTGCTACCGGAAGGGATGGTGACAGTCTCAATGCCATGACACAGGCCGGTAGTTTGAGTAACACTACTACTCTCACCGGCCCAGCGGCGGGTGTTGCAGCATCATCGGTTTTCGACAAGCCGTCTATAGTGATCACTGCACTTGTGGCACGGCCCGGGGACCCGCTTCTACTGGTCGGTGATCGCTGTGGGAAGCTGCGTGCGCTGTGCGTATCCAAGGTTGTCGGTGGTAGTGGCGCGCTTGAGTTCATCCCGCTACGGGTCATGCGATTGTTTAAGAATGCCGCGCTGGATCTGCTGGACATCCACCCGACGCAATCCATGGTGCTCGCAGCGTCGACGCGGGACCGCCATATCTTTGTGCTCTCCATGGACCACGAGCGTGAATTTAAAGTGATGGCGTATGTCTCCTTGCCTGCCGTGACACTATCCGCCCACATACCTGCGACCGGATCGTCAGGTGAAAAAGACGATGACCTCGCTTCCGGGCAGCCGGAACATATCCTGGACGTCAAGTGGTCCGCGCCACCACATAACCCCAACGTGCTCTGCTTTACGTTTTACACGACCCATGGCCGCCTCCTGTTAACGCGCTACCAGGAACCAGCCGCATCTGGCGCTGTGAAGACGAGTGGCCATGGCGATGGTGACGGCGCATCGTTGGCAGTGGGCTCAGAGATCGCCGGCGTGGCCGAGCCTTCATTGGCCGTGGAACTCAAATCTTCAGTGCTGGCGCATGGCAAAGAGCTAGTGAGCAAATGCGGCTCGTTTCGCTTCCTGCTGGACGCGCCCATGAACGTCCTGCTGGCGTCCTCTCCAACGTGTTCGGATCTCCATCTTATTAAGTATGCCGACCTCGTGACGGATCCAAGTGAGCGTGTGGGACTGCAGTCCAAGGCGCTGACGACGGGCGCGCATGACGCGGGCATCTCGGCCGTCGCGCTGTACCCGTACAGGCTTCGCAACAACGAGCAACTCATCGCTACGGCGGGCATGAATGGCGTACTGGCACTCTGGATGATCTCGTTCAGTGGCGAATCCGCGCTCAATCCGACGGAACTCTTGTTTGAAGATGTTCAAATCGCCAAGAAGAAGACACTCGTCCCGCATATGGGGGCGGTCACGTCGCTCGCCTTTGTGCATGTCAACGCGGACGAGATTTACCTCATCTCAACGGGCACAGACTCGTGTGTGTACCTATTGGAGATCCGCATCTCGTCCGACATGCTTCGTGCCGAGCCCCTGGAGCCCACGCTCTCTCCGTTGTACTTGAACATCGCCAACTACGCGAAATACGAGAAACCGTTCAAGCCTGAAGACGAGATGATCCCCCATCCACGTGCCTTCCTGGACGTCTTACGCGAAGAGCAGGAGCGGATGGCGCGCAACCGCTTCGATCGCCTCAAGGATAAGACACGTGCCGAGCTCTCGGACCTGGAGAAAAAACTCACGTTTTTGCTGGCGGAGAATGACCGTGCGCCCGAGTCGGATCGCCTGCAACGCGACGAATTCGTGATCAACACGGCCTGGCGTGACGCCGTGCTTCTGCAGAATCAGAAGCGCGCCGATGGCGTGCGGACGGAGATTATGAGGGACATTGGTCGCATGAGTATCGTGCGCGAGCGGATGAAGATCGAATTCTGGGATTCTGCCGCGGTGCATGGCGCGAAATTGCGTGGCCTTACACCAGCGGTGGGGGCTTCCTCTGCTGCGGCAGCTGCGGTGTCTGACGGAACACAGTCAATTGCCACAGTCGGCGCGGCGGCGGTGACACCAGCGCTTCCATTGGCAGCACAGATAAGCCCGTTGTTTGTGTACAATTTCCCGATGCGCAGACTGACCAAAGACGAAGAGTTGCGCATGAAACGCATCGAGTTGCTGCGTTTGATCGAGTACGAGCATTTGCAACAAGAAACGACCGTAATGCCTTCGAATGGGCCACGTGTTCGTATTCCAGCCAGCGAAGAGACTGCCTTGAGTCGTTTCCAGGACACCGTGGGGGCAAATCTACAATGGCTCATTAATGCGGGTGGGCTGCACCCATGCTTGAACCTTGGCATCAAGATCCCCGCGAGTACATCCACCACTACAGGGAATGCCCCGAGCAAGGATAAAGACAGCAGCGAAGCCGGCGCAAGCGCTGTATCAAGTCCACCAACCGGGTCAACCGCTCCCGATGCAGTGGCGGCTGCTCTCGCGTCTTGCTGCAGTTCCTTGATTATGCCGGTATCTGTGACCTCCCTCAATGATGTGCAAGGCTTTCATCTCGTGTACCACCCAGCCGTCATCCGAACGCGCAAGCAGCAGCGGATCCAGATTCAATTGCTCAAGTCCTACGTGAGGTATCTATTGCTTGAGTACAACCGTGCATTCCAGGCGTTGGTCAAACTCAAGGAAACCAAGATGGACGAAATCGAAACCAAGAACGCGCGCATTGAAGAGATTACAAAGGAGTTGGCGGCAGGAGCCGAGGCTGGCCCAGATGCCACAGCTGGTGAGCTGTTGTTCCGTCCAATTTGGGCGCCTGATGAAATCGCGACTTCGATCCTGGAGGTTGCACCGGCGGAAATGACCCAAACCCCGTATGAATCCGAGGCAACTCGGCTCAAACGCGAACAGGAGGCTGCAGAGCGCGCGGCGCTGGAGCGGGAACGACAGAAAGATGACGTAGCTGGACGAGCTCTGCGCGACATGATGGATGGCACGCTGGAGGCGAAGAAGGAGAATCTTGTAAGCCAAACGCTGGTGAAAGAGCAGTGGATGGTGGACACCCCAGCGGACGAGATGACGGCCGAGCAGAAGAAAATGGTGGCTCAGTTCGAGGCTGCCCAGCAAAAGCTCAAGGATGAACAGGACAAATACAAGAAAAGCTTGGATCTCGAGCTCAAAAAGATCCGTGTCGAGATTCAGGAGGTGTGCAAGGCGTTTGATGATAGAGTGCGAAGTATGCAGGATGCATACGTGAATGTGCGCACGAGTGTGTTGGCACAGCAATTGTATGAACTGCGGTTGGCTGAGGATCTCATGGAGCATGAGCACTTGCGTAGTGAGCAGTCACGGATCACGACGGAGATGGCGGAGCTACGACACGATATCCGTGTTTGTGAGAAGGAGAACGAGCTGTTTGCGATGGAAGTGGAGGCACGGAAGGATGAGTGGCAGCGCAGCGCGGAGGAAGATAAGGCACTGGAGAAGTCATTTGTTCGGGATCTAGATGATCAAATGAACACGGTGGGCGTCGCCCTCGAGCATGATCTCATCAAGAATCTGGTAGAGTTATACAAGAAGCGTAAAGGTGAAGACATCCGACAGGGTGCTGATGGTTCGGGTGGCGGCACTGGCGGGCATCCGAGGATGATGAACAAGAAGCGCAAGAGTGGAAGTAACTTAATGGCTGGATCTAAACAACGCCTGCTGGCCGAAGCAAGTGACAATATGGGGGCGACGTCAACGGCGACAACAGCGGGGGCTCGTTCGCTGGCGGCAGTCTCTGTCCTTCAAAGCCTGCAGCTAGCGGCATCAGGTGATGGCGATGGGCTCGAAAGCGAGAACATCTACGACCCATTTGCTGGAATTGACGTGTCGTCACTGTCTCTTTCCTCCGCGATGACCAAGCTAGAAATCCGCCACGTGGTTCCCTTAGACTATGAAATGGATCGTCCCGACGGGCTTATGATTGACGACCGTGTGTGGCGCACGTTGAACGAATTGCGATCGCGGAAAATCATCATGGAGCACGCGGTCAAGGAAAAGGCCGAGAAGTTTGCTCACGCTCGTGCCGTAGCAGACGAATTACACATCAAACTGCAAGAACTTCAGGATGATTACGAAGATCGAACCCGCGAGCTGGAGCGTGCAACGCAGCAGCTTGAGGCATTATCATATAATGCCACGCTGTTGGTTCACGTCAAACAAGGACAGGATGAGACCATCGCGCTTGGAGATGATGTGTCTCGCATCGAAACGCGTGGCAGTGGCAACGAGGGCAGGGCGAAAGATGCGTTGATGGTGGCACGCTCCAGTGTGGAGTCGCTCAATGATGTGATTCAAATGCATGGCAAGGACCAGGTGAATATCCTTAGCAAGATCAAAAATTTCCGCAAGAATATCAATGTTATGGAATGGGAGCATACGCTGTTGGAAATGCAGACGCGCGATATGGAGGAGCGCTACACGGATATCCAGTTGCTGCGCGTCACCAAGGACCTTCAAGAACTCTTCCACACGGGGGATGCCACCGAGAAGCAGAAGCGCGAACTCGCGCTTCTCGATGCCAAATTGAATCACTTGGGCAAGAGTCACCAGGGCAATCTGATCAAGCTCGACAAGGTCCACGCCAAATTGAGCAAGCAGTTGCGTGATCGGGAGCGCGAGAATGATGGGTTTCAGGCACAGGTACAGCAATTAGAAATGCAGGTACAGATTCGCGAAGATATCTTGGCGAGTCGTAAGAGTGCGGCGCTGCGCAAGGCTGCGACCACCTCCGCACCCGACGATCGCGAGGGCGCGCGCATGAAGGCGATCACGGTGCGCCGCAAACTGGTTGACCTGGCACGGGCGCAGACGGAGGAGATCGACTACTTGCGTATGGAGCTGGACAGAATGCGGCGTCGAACGTTCCCTAGCTTTGCGCAGCAGCATGCGGAGCGGGAGTACCATTCCGCGGATAGCAATCTTTAATCGGTCGTGACATGTTGGCTACATTTGGGAATGTTGCTTGAAGTGGATTGGACGCGAATGTGGCACCTTCGAGCAACCTCTTGTTGAAAACGTCCGTTGAATGTACCAAGCGTACTAAAGCGCATCTATTTTAAAAAGGTATCGATTGATAGGACTGCATGTGCGAGACATTTTTATTAATCCGTTATTGTGTATTTCACTACTATACGTAGGCTATTAGTTGTTGGAGACGCCAAACTGTTGGTTGCTTTAGCAACTACAGTACCGTAGCTCTCCCCCGAGTGTTGGTTGCACCGCTCATTCGCGAATTTGCGGGTCGAAGCGCAAGGGAAGAAGCGTGAGGCGCGAGTCCAAATGGGGGGCGGCGACCTGCCGGCGCTGCCGCTGCTGAGCAAGACGAACGGAGCCATCGTTGACTTCGCCAAGGTCTACCAGCGCAGCAACGACGAGGAGGTCTTCGAGTCACTGCAGGACGTGGCGGACGAGCTGGCGCGGATCTCCGAGCTCCATCGCGAAGAGAAGGCCCAGCGAGCCACGAGCGCGGCGACGCGATACATGTACGCGGCGGATCAGCTGCAGCTGCTGCTGTCCACCAGCGAAGGAGGCGCGAACGATGGAACGGTGAACTCGTCTACGTTGGCGAAACAACAGCGGCATGCGAAGCGGTCTGCTGCCAACAAGGGCAAACCAATGCGCCGCTTTCTACCGTCATCGGCATCGCCGTTTGTCGGCGTCGAATCCGCTCGACCAGGAAGATACTCAGACGCGTGCAATCGGGATGAACTCTACGTCAAGGTGCAGCAGGTGCCGTGGGAGAATGATATCATCTGGGGGATTGATTTTACGGCGGCGAACAAAACCGCGGATACAGGCGGGATGATTGAGGAAACAGAGGACGAGTCTAGCACTCCGTCCGCCTCATCAGCGCCGAAAACGGGGGCACAACATGCCTACAACAATGCAGTGACCCCGTTTGCGAGAAGTACGTCTGTGTACAATAGCAGTTCGCGACCCTCGTCAGGCGTCGCGAAGAATAGTGCAACCACTGGTGACGAACCCAAGCTGCCGCCAACGTACAAAGATTTATACCCACGACGACAGAAGTCAATAGTGGACGAACCGTGGGTCCCTTCGCAGTCAAAGGAAGAGTTTGACATGACGAAGCCGCGTCATTATCGGTGGGAGATCGAGGAGAAGGCCAAAAGTGGCTCCACATCCAGTCCCCGCGGATCGGCTTCATCTTCGACCAGTATCAGCCGAGATTGGAAGACGCTGCCGTGTCCATTGAACAAGGAGCTGGAGACGGATTCCTGGATTCACGCCATTGGATGGAATTCCACGTTGGATATGCCCGAGAGTAAGTTGATACTGGATGACAATGACCCTGCATTGATATTTTCCATCCCAGAAATGGAAGATATTCGTCCAACGCTGCGGATTCCTGAACGTAAACTGGGAGCCGCCGAGATTCGATTGGAGCAATTGGATAAACAGCGACGTGAAAAGGATCAACGTATCACAGCTGTAATGGAAAACCTCGAGTTTGGTGAACAAACTGCAAAGGGACGAATCGGCACGGAAGGTACGGGTAAAAAGAACAAAGATACACGTATTATGAAGAATATTGGCAAAGTACACCATTCACTGCCAGCCATCAAGCTTTCGCTTACCAAACCAGAGCTTCCCAAGGCCAAACTAAGAGAGTTCCATCGACCACGAAGCAAATTCAAGATCAATGAGCATATGGTGTTCTCCCCACCTCCGGTTGTGCCAGTACCACCGAAGGAGGAGAATGCAGTGGTCACACAAATCAAGAAAAGTTCCGACCTAAACCCAACCGCTGGCGGAAAACTGATTATGGTTGAATACACTGAGCAGCATCCACCGATGCTTTCCAATCCGGGTATGGCGTCGCGGATTCTCCACTACTGGCGGCCACCCAAGTCTACTGATGGTGCACTGTTCGGCAAGAAAAAGATGAAGAAGGCTCTCCCCAAGGCTCCTGAAATGAATATGGGACAAGTGATTACGTTAGGTGATCATGATGAATCGCCATTTGTGGGTGATGTGCCAGCCGGACGGATGGTCACGTCGCTTAATTCAAAGTTGTTCAAGGTTCCAATCTTCCCCCACAAACCCATTGCACCGTTTACTACGAACGGTGCTGCTCGAGATAATGGTGAGTTTGAGCTGTTCCTGCTTTGCCGTTCAGTTTCGAAGAGCAAGAAAGGATCCATTGGAGGGGATGGTGCGACGACGACGCTATATGTGTTTGAGATGCCCGAGGCATTTCTCGCTGGCCAAGTGGAGCCACAAATTGAAGTACCTGCACCAAATTCACGCAGTGCTAATGATTTCATTCGCCCATACATGTCGTTCCATATCCTCCGATTGTTCAAGAAAGCGAGCGATGGGGAACGATTGAAGATCGAAGATATTGCACGTGCCTTTCCTAATCAATCTGGCACAGCGATTCGCAAACGAATGAAAGAAGTGGCAACATTTGAGCGCGGTGGGAATGATTCAGGGTGGTGGAAAAAGAAACCCGGAGCCTTGCTTACAAGTGAAGAAGAAATTCGTGCGAGTATTCCCCCTGAGTCTGTTTGCTTGTATGAGAGCATGATGGCGGGACACCGACGACTTCTTGACATTGGTCTGACAAAGTTGTTCACGCCAGCCGGTGTGAACGCGGCATGTAATCTATTGCTCAAGCGTCTGGAACTGCGGAAACAGGCACTCTCCGCGCGATTGATTGAGCCACGTGGCTTGGAGCGTCGGGCAAAGGAAAAGGCAGAGGAAGCGTTGTGGAAAACAGATCCCATGATTCGCAAGCTAGAGACAGATATCCAAGTTGCTCGTTATATTCACGAGCAATTGCAGCTCACTCCATGGAACTTGACCAACAATTATGTTGAATGCCATCTGCAAGGTAAAGGCTCGGGGATGCTCTTGCTCGGTGGAATTGGTGATCCAACGGGCCGCGGTGAAGGTTTTAGTTTCGTGCGTGTACCCCAATCTCGCGCGAAGAAGAAGGATGGCGAAGAAGAGGGCGCTGCGAGTGCAGGTGGTGCTGATTCAACGGCAGTGCAGAAAGCTGTGGCCGCTGTTACGGGTACAACAGCCGATTTACGTAAGCTCAAGATGAAAGAAGCGGGTGATGTTTTGCGTAATCTGGGTGTTCCAGAAGCTGATATCAAGAAGTTGCGTCGATGGGATCGAATTCACATGGTTCGAGAATTGAGTAGTTTAGCGACAGCCCATGGGCGGGCTGGAAGTCTCCGCAAATTTGCACGTGATGGGCGCAAGTCACTGTCCGCACAACAACAAGAGTATCGTAGCAAGTGCGATGTCATTTATGAGCGTCAAATGAATGTACTCACCTCCGCACGCACGACGTTTTCATCCGATGAAGAATCGGAAGATGACTCGGACATCTTGGACGATCTCGAGGATGATTTACTTGGTTCCGGGACCTTTAATGGCGGTGACCGTGAGAAGATTGTGAATTTGGGCCCCAAGAACCTGTTCTCAAAGGGTGGTGGTGGCCTGAATCGCTCGAAAGAGGCCCTTGCGGAGCGCGAGGACGCGGTTGAGTTGGAGAGATTCATGAAGGAAATGAAAGAGGATTCGTCAGCTGGTAAGCCAAGCGCGGATCGTCGACCGGACGTTGATGCGAACAAGCTCAGGAATCAACTTCGTGCTAGTGGAATCACGGAAAACTCCTCTGCTGCATCATCGCAAGGTACACGACCGGGTAGTGCGATGGGTATGTCTCGTGGCGGTTCGAACGTACCGTCTGCGATGGCAACTCCTACTGAGTTCCGTTCGCGCCCATCATCACCGACGAGCGCATCGAAAAGCAGTGTTACGGGAGCTACACCAATTGGGAACACAAGCTCACGTATCCGAGGCAAGAAAGTTCTTAAGCGCACAACCCGTGTAATCGAGGAGGATGGCACGGAGAGTGTGCGGATCGAGTTTATCGTGGACGACCGACAGGTCGCGCGCTATCAGGCTAAACAGCAGCGTCAGGAGCGACAGCTCAAGGCTGAGGAGCGGAACCAAATCCGTAAGCGGAAACGTATGCTGGCACTAGAGGATGATTCGTCCAACCATAGTTTATTGGACAAGGCCAAGAAGCGCAAGCAACTACAAGAGGAATTAAAGCAACTACAGAGAACCGAAGAGCAAAACAAGGGATACCAGGAAATGCTACAGAAGCAGAGCGAAGACGGATTAGAAGAGGAATCACTGGAAAGGGGCGTAATTCGGTGTACGCAGTGCGGTCAGGCCGGGCATATGCGCACGAATCGAAGTTGTCCGCTGTACATGGCGGATGAAGCCCGATCGAAGATGGACGAACCGATCAAGCTCAAGGTGAAAAAGCCAGTGGATGGCGGCGAAAAGATTGTTGTCAATCTATCCGAGCTACGGGAGGGTGTGCGTCAGCATCAAGCAGAAAAGAAGCGCAAGCGTTTGCTGGAAGTGAAAGAGCAGGCTGAGTTGTACAAACGACCGTACACGAATACGGCTGTGAAGCAAAGTCGTTCGCGAATGCCAGTGCCACATTTGAACGGGAACCTGAAGATCGTCGTGAACCGACTGATGAATATGCCGGAAAGCGAATTGTTTCGAAACGCCGTGGATGCGGAAATCGTCAAGGATTACTATCAAATCATAAAGCACCCAATGGATCTTGGATCCATCAAGGAAAAGATCGAGAACACGGAGTATGACTCGATGCGGGACTTCATCAAAGACTTGGAATTGATGGTCAATAACTCGAAGGCGTATAACGGGGACCCAGCTCGCTCCCTTATCACTGCCAACGCGATGAAAGTTCTGAAGCGCGCACAGGAGGAATTGGCGACGCTGAATGCCGAGGGCGGTCAGCCAGCATGATCGGAGGTATAATCTGGTCGTGCATCGCATAGGCTTTAATTGTCACGCGATGGCCAGCTTAATGCATGGCTCCCATGCAAGTGGTGTTGGCGAAATACTACTTACTGTTGATGTCTACATGCGATTGATACCGTATGAACTCCACTCGAACTTGCCCAGCTGGACCATCCAGCTACACTATTTGCATTCACAACCATCACATGATCTATACAGAGACGCTCAAAAGTTGTTTCTCCATGCATTCTAATTAGCGCACTTCGAACCAATGTAGTGAATGAAGACTGAGAAGCACTCATCGAAAATGCCCTTATCCACTGGTGGTGCACAGCCCTCCACCACGGGTTCTATCATGTAGTCACCCTACTTTCAGAAGCAACCACCGTAATCTACCTTACTCACACAACTTCAATTGGGCAGTTGGGTCATTGATTGACCTTTCAAGATTCATACTGCCGTTAAATTCAATTTACCTCGTTATAACGACCACTTCTGACGACTGGACACTGTGCACTGTACCGTACATTGGCACGTTGAACAGAGCAGCGGAAATACACTCGTCATTAAAAAGAGGTAGTCCATGGCGAAACACATCATCTGGCGCTGCGTCTCCCATTGCACCAAACCACTGGAATCATGGTCTCATCTCCTCGCACAGCGCGTGTCTCGCGCAGAATGGGGCGGGGCGGGGTGTACGGATCTGGGGGGACGATGACTCACTCATCCCCCTATTGTAGGTCGTGCCTATGCCGCAGAAGCCCTCTTCCTCCTCCTCCTCCTCCTCGGACGACGACGATGGGCGCGAGCATTCGCATGCTTCGTGTCTCTGCCCCCCGCCCACGTGCGTGTCTCGACGCCACCCCCACGCGCTTCCAGGGCGTTCTTGAGGACACAATGCTCTGCTGATGTTGGCTCCGCCAGCCACCGCTAGTGGAGTTCATTTTCCAATTGACTGGCAAGCGCATCTGCTCCACTGGTCAAGCCAAAACCAACGCCAACTGCTAACCGCCCACGCCCAAGGCCCACTCCACTCCCCCCGTTGCTCCAATTCCATCATGGTGGCTGCACGCGCGACCCGCTCCGGCATCAACCTGCTCAAGCTCTGGACGACGGACAAGGGCACGTTCCCCATCGTGCTGATCGCTGGCAGTGCCGCTGTGGGCGCCTCAGTGGTCGCCACGCGCTACCTGTTCTTCAACCCGGACGTGTACTTTGACAAGGACCGCCGCGTGGCCAACCTGCACCACGACCGCGAGATTGGCTCGCGCTGGCGGCAGTTCCGCTTCCGCTTTGCCAACTACGATCGCAACCCGATCAACCAGTCGCGCCAGTACGACTCTCTCTACGAAAAGCCCGAGAACGAGCACGTCAAGAGGTAAACGCCGCAGTAACAGGCGTGTTGTGTTCCGATATGCTCCATACGACAGTTCCCTCCTACGCACGTGAACGGATATCCTCCGTGCACCAGGAACTATTATCAGTAGTATGAGGCACTCCATCAATGTATGTACTTTTACACCCTCTTGTGACTGTCTTCTTCTTCTCAGAATGAGCTGGAGATCTACGACGCATATCCTGGTGGTGGTCCTAGGTTACCGCCTGATGAGCCTATGAGGCTGTGGACCTCCTCGTCGGGGCAACGTACCGTTAGTACTACTAGTACTACTACTAGTATGCGTCATGGTGGTACTGGGGGCACGGAATTCGTGTCTCGCCATACCCGGGGACGTGGGGTACTCGAGGGTTACGCGCTGGTCGTGGCGTGCGATCGTGAGCTTGGCGTTGCCTGCAATCGAGTCAAACATTCCCGGGATGAGACCGCGGTGGTGGCGCGTCAGCCGCAGCGTCTTAGTGTAGAAGCCGCGCTGGTTGTTTTATCACCACGTCACAGCAAACACAGCAGCAACAACAACAACACCAACAGGCAGTGCCAGTTAAAATGTGAGATGACTACACACGCCAGGAGCAAAGCCCCTTATCACGACCACGTCTGCGATCTGGCCACGCACTTGTGTGAGGCGGTGGCGGTACCAATGCTGCAGGAAGAGGCAGGCCGCGTGCTGCTCACCCTCCTCTACCTTTGCGCTACAGTCTTGGACTGCGGCATCCACGAGCGCTACCGCGTGCGCTAGGTGCTCAAGCCGCGCCTCGTACTCGCGCAGGTTGGCGGTGTCAAAGGGCGGGAACAGAAGCGGCCAGGCCCGTAGAAGCCGCTCCAGGCAAAACTGCATCTGCTCGTGAAGCGGCCTCAGGTGGTGCATGATCTGCGGTCGCCAGCGCGGCGGGATGATGCAGGCGTGCAACCAGAGCGGCATGCCCTCCACGATCTCACGCAGCTCCTGTGCCTGCACGAGGAGGTGCTGCGTGCGTTCGGCATGCGCGAGTCGCGTCTTGGCCTCGCAGTGGCGCGCCCTCGTGTCCTCCGAGAGCTGCGCCACCGCGCCGGATGCTAGCGAGATACTACTGCGGTGCGCAGACGCACGCGTGGAGCGCAGCGCCTCCACGTAGGCCAGTGATGAGGAAGACGACGCGCTGGCCTCGAGGGTCGTGGGGCGGCGACGCTGATGGGATGACCCGCCTTTCGTAAGCTGACGGTTCTCCAGAGGGATGGTGTCGCTAATACCGTCCGTTCGGCTGCGGTGCGAGCCACTGCTACGCAGTAGAGCGCGGCTGGGTGATCGCAGGCGTTGGCTGCTTGAGCTCGCTCGGCGACCTCGCTCCCCCTCATCACGAGTCGTATTGTCATCATCCCCATCGACGAGGTCATGGTCGAGGCCTTCTTCGGACAGCGTGGTGATGGAGGGTGCATCAGAATCAGAGCCCCATTCGAATTCCGAGTCATGGTGCGACGACTCGTCCGTCGAGGACATGGTGTCCGCCCCGCCCTCCGCTCTCTTTCGCTGGCTGAGGATTGGAAATGAACGTGTAGCCATGTGTCTTCTAAGGAGCTGCCTCCTCGTCCATGTCACAATCACGAGGGGTTCCAGCAGAGGAATATCCTACTCTGATCGATCTTGAGAATTATTACAGCACGATTCAGACATAAGGGAGCCAGCAATGACGACAGCGACGTCCAGGGCGTTGCATGCGCTTGGGCGGGGCGTGGGGCATCCGCTGCTGCGACGGAGGTGCGCGGCGGCGGCTCCGCAACGCGCGTTCGCATCCGAGGCGGACGAGGACAAGTACCTCGAGCTCAAACAGCTCAAGGACATCAAATCGTACGTCGCTTTGCCAGCAGACACTTCCATGGTGTTGAGTTGGGTCGGGTTGGGTTGAGATGGATTGGTGGCATTGGCTCGTATGCTACTGTACTAATCGCCGCTGCGTTGACCACTGGGTTATTCTGGTAGAGATGAGTTCTATGACACGCACGGCCAGCACCGCCGGTATTTCTACTACATCGATTTGCAGGTACACTATAGGAATGCAACACCAGCCATGGATGACACGACATAACATGACATGACCGACGCCGTCGCGCAGCCACGCTAGCAGTGCTGCTGCTGATTGCGACTGCGGATACTGATGCGGATGGGGATCTACCACGATGACACGTACATACATACCCTCAGGGTCGTCTCTTCCTGGAGGACACGCGGCCCAAGAACATCGCTACGTCCTTGAAATCGGCCAAGTTCCTACGTTTCTTCTTCTCGCAACTGCGACCCAACCGCGTCACCAGCAGCGACGGCACCGTGCTTTCTGCGACTGAGAAGGAGACACTCGTACCGTTCCTGGAGTACCCATTCCGCTCGCCCTGCGGCAAGGAGATGAACTTTATCAAGTGCGCCGATCGCCCCATTGTGTTGGAGGACCTGCGGCGCAATGAGGACACACAGGACTGGGAGTTTGTGTTTGGTGGCGGCGAGCTCACCATGCCCCTGCGTCCGGATGCACTGCTCATCTCCACGTCCACGGGGCGACTCTACCACGATGTGCGCACCAAGCATCTGAAGGAAGGAGACTGCGAGGCCGTCGGACTCGTGCGCTCACAGCTCGCGGTCGAGATGGCCCGCAACATTGAGCTCTTTGAAGGCGTGAATGGTGGCGAGTACGTTGGTGAGTTTAAATGGGAAGGCGCAAGATTCCCCATTCGCCGAATGGACTAGAGATTGACTCTACTATCATACGATACAGACGTGCACATGCTGTGAAAAGCTGTGTGCTTAAATACGATAGCATTTCATCGATGGAAGGGAGGAATGGCGACGCACACCTAGTGAGGACCCGATGGAGCCATACGCAGCATTTCTCTAAGCTACCCACGTCCACGAAAAGAAAAGGATGAAGGCCAAGAAGACGGCCGCGCGCACATACAGTGTCGTGGGCTAGCTACTACAGTACAGTATGTATTAGTAGTGCACTACAGTGCACTTGCACCTGCGCATATTCAATTGCCCCTGGATGGTGGTGATACATAACCATAACGTTACCCGCGAATACGGCGACCACGATCGCTGCTAAGCACAGCACACTTAAAAGCCATGAGCCGCCCACGGACAACCAGGTGCGTCAAGGGTTCTGTTTTTTTCGATTGTTCGGTTGTTTTTCTCACACGTCCAACAAATCACTCACACACTTTAAAAAAAAAAACCATCCTAGTTTTAAGCCAATCGCAGATTCAGAATGCCTTGAATTCAGCGAATCAGAGCGTCGTTCCCTTGGCGTCTCAGCATGTATCCTTGCGGAACTTGTGGAGGCGCTCGGCCTATTCTCGTATAATAGGAAGTTGCGGCTGGTTTCGCTCGCAGTGATCCTGTATCGTCTTAGGTTTTTTTCCTTTTCTTTTTGGGGTTTTCCGTCCCCGCAGAGTGTATGCATTGCCGATGGGATGCCTTGCGTCTGCTTCCAGCGTGATCATTCGCCATTTCCGAACTTGCCGCGAATGGCGCGTTGGTGGTGGCCGCGTCCCTCAGCTCGACGAGGCAGCCCACACGACAAGCCAGGCGACAAGAACACCCACGCTCACTGCAGCAGTAGTAGCAGCAGCAGTAGAAGCAGCACCAGCAGCGGCAGTAGAAGCAGCACCAGCAGCGGCAGTAGAAGCAGCAACAGCAGCAGCGGCGATTGCGGCTGTGACGGTGCCCGGGACGGTCAGCACAAGTGCAGCGGCATGTCCGAGCGCTCACCGCGACGATTGACACGCCCGCGTGGGAGGAGCGACGACGATGCGCACGACGGCAAGGTGAGCGCCGTGAAGACGCGCACGGGGAACGCGCTGGCGCAGTTTGTGGTGCTCATGGCGCTGACCGGCGTCGCGTACCAGTATCTGACCAGTGGCGACGAGTTGGCGACGGCGGTCCCGAGCAAATCGCATGCTTCGCCCTCCCCGTGGAGTGACGCGGCGCTGCAGAAGCACCGCGACCAGCGCGAGGTCGTGTCGACCACGGAGTTTTCCATGCTCATGGCGTGTGTCGGGCTCTTTGGGCTCATGCAGCGCAAGACGCAGTCGTCGTTGGCTGCGGAGGAGGAACGTGAGGCTCGGCGGCACGCGCAGGACATACAGCGCTGCCTGGCGCTCAGTCGTGCGGCCATCGCCAGCGAGGACACGACCGGCGTGGCGTTGCCCACAGAGCCTTCATCTGCTTCCTTTGACGTTGTGGCGGCGCTCCCCATGGAGCTACAGCAGCACCTGCTCCTCTTTGTGCCGCCCAAGGACTTGGTGACCACGGCCATGCTCAACACGACGTGGCACGACCAGCTCACGGGTGACGCTTGTGACACGCTGTGGCAGCGGATCTTCCAGCGCGATTTCCTGGAGAGCGGTGTGCGATTCCGTGGTGCTGGGCTGGTTGCTCGGCTGGGCTGGCGCCAGTTTTACTTCCAGCACCACCTCTCGCGCGCCGTGGAGATTGCGCGGCTGATGGACCGTGAGCAGGCACGCAAGTGTGTGGTGATTGAAGGCGAGGTGTTTGATGTGACGGAGTTTCTCGAGGTCCATCCAGGCGGCTTGCACGTGATTGGCGACGTCATTGGCACGGACGCCAGCGAACTATGGGACCAATTCCAGCACTCGCAAGAAGCCAAGACGTTGATGCGTGAGTTTGTCGTGGACGACGCCGTCCTTGCGATCCACAAGCAGCAGAAACAACAGCAACAAGAGCAAGAGCAAGAACAAGAACAGGAACAAGTCGCACCGAAGCCTGCCTGTCGCGCCACGGTGGTGCTGCGGGGCAATCTGACCGTCGTGCAGCAGCGATGGAAGCACGTGTCGTGGTGCCTCGCACATGCTCATCTCTTTGGCTCACTGTCGCCAACGTTTTTGGATTTGAGTTTGCGTCTCGTGGACTGGCGGTATCGAACGCGTGGCCCCAAGAGGATACCCGCGGTCATTGACGAGTAGACCCGTCAAGAGGCATGCGCCAAGCACGTGATGTTCCGCTGCACCCCGACAGCGCGGCGTGCTTGCATTGCTTTACTTTATGTTCGCCTTCCCTTCCCTCCATCTCCATCCATTCGTTACGCATGGGCAATGTAGTGGGTCTCAATGCTGCTAATTTATCCCATCCATCCAATCGGACGTCAGTCAATATTATCTGAACATAGCACTTGATCAGGTCCGTTATTTATTTGAAGCACCGCATGGTCACGCTAACGCGGCGCCCCGCACATGCTTTCATCTTGGGCACCGCGTGCTTGTGGGTCGCCTGCGTGGTGCCGCCCATGACGACGAGGTCGCCGTCCTGCAGCGAAAGCTCAGCACTACTCCTGCCGACAACCGTGTCCTCCTCCTCCTGCTGCTGCTGCTTGACGCGTGACACGCGCGGAGTAAACACGAAGCGCCGCGTGGCTCCCAGAGAGAGCGACAGGATGGGCGATTGAGCATGGATGTTGCGCTCGTCATCCGAGTGTGGGCCGAGGTAATGGTCGCCGTGCGCATACCAATTGACGAGCCCGGCGCAAAAGTACGTGGCGCCAGTGGATGGATGCACGACGAGCGCCTGAAGCAGCTTGATGGCGTGGAGCAGTGGCTCTGGGAATGGTAACGCTTCAAAGAGGCAGCCCGAGAAGCGGTAGCTTTGCCCGTAGGCCTGCTGGAAGCGTGGGGTGAGCACGTCGCGTCCAAACATCTTGATTGTATCTGGTTTCGACGGGTGCAGGTTCCAGACGCGCTGCAGCCAGTCGGCGTAGCGCTCTGTGAGTTGGCCCGTGGTGAGGCAGTGGGTGTAGATGCGGCGATACCATTTCGGCGCGTGGAAGACCCAGCTGGCGCCGTCCGTGGTGAGGAGATGCACACGCGCATCTCGGAAGAGCATGTCCACGTCCAATGACTCGGAGATGCCACGCGCACTAGCGAGAGCAGCGCTTCGTACACTGGCAATCGTGAATTCCTGGCGAAGACCAGTCGGCTGAGTGGCTTTGCTCTTGTGCTTCTTATTCGGTGCTTTAGTCAGTGTCTGCTGCGTTGCAGGTGCTGCTGTTGCTACGACATCCTCCACCAGTGTAGCTCCAGTCCCACCAGCATTCCCACTAACCTCGTCCTCTGGGACGGATACTGCAGTATGTGCGTCGGCGACGTGTGTCGCGTCAGAGCCATCGTGAAGCGCGGCGTGATTGCGCTTCATTGGTGATATCTTCGCTTTGATGGGCAATGGAGCAATCAAGCAATCGAGCAATGTGGTCAATTGGTCTGAGGTAAAAGCTGTCTTCAATATGATCCAAATAGGTAAAGCACCCTGGGTTTGTTCCAAAGCACGGTCTCATATAAACGCATTCGGTCCTTGTTTTAGTAGATTAGTTTCATCTCACACCTACTTATGTGACTGGCGGCGCTGATGTGTCCGCGCATTCCGAGCAGCTCAGTTCGCGAATGGCGCGAAGCATCATGGCGCATTGGATGGCGTGACGAGGCAGCGCAGCGTGAGGCTTACGCGCGGCGACAAGCATCCTTTCATCTTGGGCAGCGCGTGCTTGTGCGTCTGCTGCGTGCGCCCACCCATGACAAGGAGATCGCCGTCGTGGAGCATGATCTCGACGCGCTTCGCATCCGCCGCCGCGGACGAGGTGGGCGTGAACACAAAGCGGCGCGACGCGCCCAGTGAGAGAGAGACGATGGGTGCACCTCGCACAACATTCGCTCGATCATCTGAGTGTGGGCCAATGTACTGAGCACCATGGGCGTACCAGTTGAGTAAACCGGCGATGAGGTGCGGATCATTCCCCGTCGCAGTGACGCAGATCCGCAGTAGACCCACCGCGTGGTGCAGTAGGTCTGGAAAGGGCTGGCCATGGAAGGTGGCGCCCGAAAAGCGGTGGGTAGCACCGTAGGCCTGTTGGAACCGCGGCGTGAGTACGTCTCGGCCAAACATCTTGATCGTTCCGGGTGTCGCCGGATGCAGCTCCCAGAGCTGGCGGAACCAGTCCTTGTAGGGAACGGAGAGCTGCCCGTGCGCTAGGCAATGCGCGTACACGCGGCGATACCAGGCTGGCACGTAGTAGATCCAGCTGGAGCCGTCTGAGGTCAAGTTCACGGTGCGTGCGTCACGAAAGATGGTGTCCATGTCGATTGTGTCAGGAATGCTCCGAGTCATTGCTCGGATGGCTGTTTCCACTTCAAGACACGTCAATTGGCACTTGTCGTAGCCAGTAGATGTTTTCTGTGTTTTGCTACGCTTGCTCGCTCTTAGGGTGGTGTCTCCATTCACGGAGAGCATCACTGCAGCCGGCTCTCGGACTCGCTTTTCTTTCGGCATACTACTTGGTATTGAGCCGATGCGGTCGATTGGGAAGTGAAAGTCGGAAGGGATGGATGCCGGTAATACCGGTGATGGCCTGTGCTGCTATCGTAACCCAGTTTGGGTGCCAGCTTTCAACTTGCTGTAGCGTATGATTAGCAGTGTGGCTGTGAGTGGACGAGCTTACACTGAACATCTGCAACAACGTGATCGCGCTTGACTGTGTCCTTCCCGTTGGCATAAAGGAGATTTGGGTATCATTCCAGGTACTCACATGAGCACGCTTCTCCATCACACACTAGAGGAAATCGGCTTCAATAGCGACTCAGCCAATGCAGTCAACTCCGTCGGCGCTGTCGGATTCGTTGGCTTTGTCACCTGGGTCATCACTGCGGCGGGCATTGTGGTCCCCAACTGGGAGGTGCTCCATTCGTCGCTGATGTTCTGTGAGATGCGATCCCCGATGCTGAATGCGCAACGATCGCTAGCTGGTGCGGGCGGTTCCCGGCTGCTGAGAGGGTCTAGCATTCGCTGCTGATCGCGGCACAGAGGTGCTACTCGTGAGCTGGAACTACGGGTTGTTGTCACGTATGTGTGGTAGTAGGTCATTTATAGCGACGGCACTGGGAAGTGCGGGTGTGTGCACCAGGTGAGTGTCGAGGTGATATGGTCGACAGGGTCTGCGTGAAGCGTAAGTCGATTAGCGCCCAAGAGATGGGGACAACGTTTACCCTGCAATCATCAGGAAAGACCGCCATCGCATCTTTATGTGTATGTCCATGACCCTTAGGACGCGTTGAGTTGGATTCGCAGCGTCTTGCGCTCGGCCGTCTGGTAGGTGTGCGCGAATACGTACACATTGATTTGAAATGGACGTGGGTGAGTTGCACCCAACAACACTGTTCATAACAAAGAACGAAGCCATGCAGGCCGAGTTTCGGATCACATATCTTGTCCGATAGTGTAAGACCTCCTTCGATGTGCTTGCTGCCTCGGCGGCAATTGTGTGAATGAATGAGCGAGCGAGGGAGGAACGGAGTGGCCATGCAAGTCATCGTCTCGTCCTTGATCTAGCACTCCAGTACAGTAGGGCGTGTAGCCATGTGAAAACCGGTATCGTGCCATCCCCAAAAGAAGGTGGAATCGCTGGGCTTGGCCGTGCGTGGCCACCTCACACACACAACTCCAAGTCTCGTAGTACTAATACCAGTCCTGGGCCATCGGCCACCCATGTCGGCAGCCATGCGCGCACTCTCGCTGGCGCGCGTGCTTCCAGCACCCCCACGCGCTCAACCAGTGGGCGGTGGTCCACACGCAGCGCTGCTGGCCGTCCATGCCGCCGCGTTCTCGAGCAAGCGGCGCACTCGCTACCACGAGAACGACGGCGACGCCCGTCGTGCCCCTGCTCGCGGTGGCCGAGGCAGCAATCGCAACCGCGGTCAGAGCCGCAGTCGCAATGACCGTGGCCATCGCGCGGACAACAAGCTTTTCTCGGCGCTTCGCCTCAAGCAGCAATCGCAGCTGGACAAGCTGCGCGAGACGCTCGTGCGAGAGGAGCGCGAGGCCGCCGTCGCCACCGCCGTCGCCATGAGCAGCGCTGGCACCACGCGAGTGGTGTCACCGCCCTCGAAACGAGATGAACACGCAACCCGTCGAAGTCGTCATCGGTCGTCAGCTCACGTCGTGAAGGAGACTGGGGAAGAAGAGGCGACGGACGAAGAAGCTCGCCAGCGCAAGCGTGCGCGCGATTTCGAGCGGATGATGAAGCACAAGGCGGCACAACAGGAGCGCGTCAAGCATTTGCCGCTCTTCCGCGAGGATTCGCCGCTGTGGACGCAGCACGGCGAGCGCTCGCTACTGGATTATGAGGGGCTTCCGTCCATCGCGTTTGACGGGCCCGTCACGGTCATTCAGTCAGCAAACGATGAACTGGAGCATACCCCGTATTTGATGGAGCAACAGGTACGAGAGTCTGTCTCACATGGCCTTGCCCCCACGTGGTCTGCGCTGTCTTGTTGTGCCTTATCGCGGTGCTAACACCGTGCCTGGAAACGCAATGCTGGTGCCTTTCGTGTGCAGATTATCGGAGTGGACACTGAGTCCATGCCGCGCTTCGACCGCCGAGAGCGCGCCAACCCGGTCTGCCTCATCCAGATCGCCACGCTGGAGCGGTCGTTCCTGTATCGCCTCGATCGTGGCGACGCACTTCCGCCTATTCTGCGCTACATGCTCGAAGATGCCAGTGTCATCAAGGTGGGGCACTCCCTTGATGACGATGTCCGCCTTCTAAAAAAGTCTCGCCTCGTCTCGGGCGTGAGCACGACGCTGGATACGCTACCCGTCGCCATTAAGCTCGGCTGCCTGCGCCCGGGTCTTATGACGCTCTGCAAGCTCTTCCTCGGGGGCATCATCTCCAAGGAGATGCAGGTCTCGGATTGGGAGGCTGCCGAGCTCACGGAGATGCAGATCCGCTATGCCGCAACGGATGCATGGGCGCCTTTACGAGGTACAGTATGCCGCGTGCAAGCAATGCTTCACGGGCGCAGGGTCTTGGTGAGTAGCCGCTCTAACGCTGTGTTGGGTCATGTTGTGCTACCCGTAGTCATGCTGGAGATGAGTCGGCTGCTGGAGACCAGGTCGTTGATCCGTGTGAAGAGTTATAACGCGTCGAGGGGGAGTGTGATCGCAGGCAACACGGACAAGGTACTTGAAACACTACGCGTGAATCTGCGCGATTTCGATGAGTCACAGGTGCCAGACAGCTTGTAATGCGTGAGGGTTTTGATAGTTTTATTTACTGCTGACCAAGAGCAATAGAGACTTTCTCTCCCTGTACGATGGCGACTCCTGCGTGCCACCGCTGTTCTTCGCTATAGTCGGACTCTTGATGTGCCAGTTGGAGCATCACACTGTGTGTGTCTTGTTCACGATGCATCAACCGTTTTGGGTGAGAGGAGGCATTCAAATCGGAACCAGCCCTGGGATCCATCCTTAACCAAGCCAAATCCCCACAGGGTCTCCTGTCTCCACTCGCACCGCTGAATCTGGACCTGATCCCCCCGGCGCAGCTCCAGTAGCTCCAATAGATCGGGCAGTTCAACGTCGGCACCGCTCGGAGCACGCTGCCGCACTGTGTGAAACACCTCGCTCGGCACCCACTCAGCGTATGTGCACGGAAACCAGCCAAGGAGGGAATTGACTTCGTCTTGCTCCCGTCTGCCTCGCCACCAACCGTATTCGTTCACGTCAAAGACGGTCATGATCTCATTTTGTCGCAGCGACAACTCATTCGCGTCCGCCGCGTGGTAATCCGCTAGCGCTCGGATACGTCCTAGCGCCTGATCGAGTTGAAACAAAGGTTCTGAGACCATGGGGGAAGATGTGTCCTCACCAGGAATAACATTGCCCGCTTCATCACTCGAATACGAATCTACTTCGTCTTCGCTTCCGACATCATCAGTGTCATGTTGAAGCTCAGTCGCTTCCAAACCAGGGATGGGCGAAGATGGAGGAACATCGAGATGAGATTCACCTTCTTCAGAGACGTGATGCCGACTCGACAGTGGAGCATAACTTTCGATGTTAACACCACTGACAGAATTGCCAAAGTGGGGCGTTTGTACCGATACTGCAGTGTCACAAATATCGACATTCATAAGTGTTAGGCATCCAATGGGACTGACGAAAATCTATGCACTACGTATGAGCTGGTTGGCTCGTTGGTTTTAATACCTGGTAAGTGCTCTGACTGTTGGGACCTGGGTGAATCGGATGAAGCAGCGTCTCTTAATTGAGTTACTTGTGCTGGTACCAAGCCAACTTCTTCCGATATAATCCGTTGAGGATCTGACACGATCTTGCTGACATCTCCTGCAAGAAATTCGTGCGCCAGCAATTCGCTGGTGCTCGATCGATTGTCTGGGTCCTTGATAAAGCAGGAGAGCAAGAAATCGTGCGCCACAGTTGACAGCCCGGCTGGTATTGGTGGTATGGCGTCTTGAGATGCGATGTGGAACATGGCAGTGAATGGGTTGGAATGGTTGTCCTGTGTAGCCACAACATCACAGGGAATACCGCTAGCAGCATTAGCGATGCCTGCGATACGCGCAAGGAAAACATTCCAGCAAACCAGCACGGGACACACTCACCCACGGTGGCTTGGCGGTAGCTAGTTCGACCATGACACAGCCGATACCCCAAACGTCCGCCTTGCGCCAGCCGTCAGCGCCGCATTCAGCTCGAACAATCTCGGGAGCCATCCAATACGGTGACCCTATACCCTCGCGCACAGACCTAGGACACGTCCTCGACCGGTTCTCGTGAATAACAATTACAACCTGGATTTGCAACCGTGAGATGAAACTCTCTCCGATAGGAGACTCACCGAGCAGTTTCTTGTGCCTCCGCATATTCATCCGGGCCATAGACATCGAATTCACCATCGACACTATCACCAGCACTCTTCGCACCAACAAACCCAACGCGTTTAGCCGTACCAAAGTCGGCAATCTTCACGACCCCGTCATCCGTGAGCAATAGGTTCGCACACTTTAGATCGCGATGAGCCATGCCAAGGCAGTGCAGGTATTCGACGCCGTCCGTCAGCTGGCGAATGATCCGACGGATCGCAGCTTCGTCAAATGGGCCGAGTTCTTTCAAGATTCTGTGCGAATACCAAGCAAGAGCAGCGCATGGTTACTGTGCTTAGACCAACGTTCGGGTAAAGAAACAGAGGCTCGAGGCAGATACGTTGCGGGATCGAGGTGACCATACTTGCTCAGTGATCCAGCGGGGATATACTCCATGAAAATATTGTACACGGGCCCACAGCGTTCTGTCACGTGTATGATATCAAACCACGCGGGGGCATACCAATAAGCAGAGCTTTCGTAGCTAGACTCACGGAGATCAAGATTGACACAGCTCACTCACCACAGCCGTAGAAGTGAACGATATTAGGATGGCAGATGGACTGCACGATGTCCACTTCGCGCTCGATCTTGTCGAGACTGAGCATCCTCTGCATGGACAGCGACGACGTGTCATTCCCCTGATCGCATTCTTCCTGAATATGGATCTGCTTGACCGCTACAAACTCGGTCCTATGAATCGAATCGCCTGGCCGCATCCATGAGTTGTACTCGCCAACAGCCTCCAGAACCAGCCGTGCAAGCCCTCTAATCAACATATATACCCACGTGGGGACGCGTAATGCCAACACCACTTGTCCGAATCTACCGGAGCCAATGACCGGCCCCTGCTGCCACACCAAGGTGCTGGCAAGTCCATGAGCCACACAAGAGTTCGTTTGGCTATCAACACATTTGTGCCCAACTTGCATCACAGTGGAGCGCTCCGAAACTCGCAGAATTCACTCACTCGTTGCGCAGAAAAGAGAGATGAAGCCCCGCGGCCGGCCGTCCTCGCTCATGGCGGGGCGAGCCCGTCCCGCGCTCGGTTGGCGTATGATGCATGGTCGTAGCCATCAGCCTGTCAATCTCTCGTCTGGATATACCTGTAGCATACAGTAGATATGCGTCGTTTCAGGCTCTAGCCCACTTCAACGAGGCCGTCAAAGGAGCCGAGAGACTGTGAGCCGCGACCAGCTACGCAAACACTTGGGCCGCGCGTTTTGCCAAACACTTTGTTCCTGTGACGTGTGAGCGCAACGCACGATGGCGACACATTCGACTCCGAATAGAGGACCGGATTCGACACACGAACGACACGGGTGATCGCCTTGACAGGTGACCCAACCGTGTTGTGTTGGGCTGGGCCAACACAAGAATCTTCCTTCATCATTATGGCCAATCGCTATCTGGATTGCCTTTGTTTCCGCCAATCCCTGTGCTCTACTTGGATCTCCTCTGCTTGGGGGGGGGGG